>JAODAL010009585.1:0-109890 GCA_025379985.1 Phyllomedusa bahiana | reverse complement strand
ACCCAGGGAGAGGTAACAACAGACCCGGGTTTAATAAAACATTTGACATTTCATGCTTCCCTCTATTCTCCCCACTCCGTATGACGAGACTGAGGAAAGGTAAACAGTTTCTATCTAAACTTAACCTACCCCAACTCTCAGATGTGCAAAGGGAGCATTTGAACTCGGAAATTTCCGAAGGGGAAGTACGGGGGGCTATAAGACAGCTGAAACCCGGGAAGGCGCCAGGCCCTGACGGATTCTCGGGGGAGGTGTACACGGCCTACATCGAACAGATCGCCCCGGTCCATACACAATATTACAACATGGTTTTACAAAGGGGCTCCATTCGGCCAGAATCTAAGTCTGCTTTCATCAAAGTTATACCAAAAAGAGGAAAGGACCCCCCTTTTTCCCGGCCTCGTATAGCCCCATCTCACTTATTGATGTGGACCAGAAACTGCTCTCTAAAATAATGGCTGACCGTCTAGCAGAAATAATGCCCTTCCTAATTGGTCCATCTCAAAAGGGTTTTATCAGAGGGAGAGCAGCTGTAGGGAATATTAGACAGGTGCTGTCAGTGTTAGAGAGGACCAAACGCAGCCCCCTTCCCGGAGATCACCCTGTCTTAGTAGCCTTAGACGCTGAAAAGGCCTTCGACAACGTTCAATGGGAGTGGCTTTGGCTAGTGTTAGATAATATGGGGATTACTGGAGCCTTTCGAACCCTTCTCAGTGCTATCTATGCTGACCCAAGGGCACAGGTACACACACCTGGATTCCTCTCCTCGCCAATCCACCTTCAAAAGGGGACCAGACAGGGGTGCCCGCTATCACCCCTCTTATTTGATCTAGCCCTTGAGCCCCTGGCGAGATTACTGGAGGACTCAGACCTCTTCTCTGGAATTCAGATTGGATCCCAGGTGGTGAAAACAGCGCTTTTCGCTGATGATTTAATCCTGTTCATGTCGGATCCTGTGACCCACCTCCCACGAGTCTTCGAAGCTCTCAAGACTTTTGGCAATTTGTCTGGATATAAGGTGAATCCCTCTAAAAGTGAACTGCTGAGCCTGGGCACGAACCCTCCAAGGACAAATTTCCAAAACTTAGGCATTGATCTTGTCCTTGCTTCAAATCATATCACCTATCTAGGAATAAAAATTGGAAAAACACCGGACTCCATTTATAATTTGAACTTCCCCCCCGATAATTAATAAGATTTCCCAGGACTTGAAG
The DNA here is from genome assembly GCA_025379985.1 of Phyllomedusa bahiana. Classification (NCBI taxonomy): domain Eukaryota; kingdom Metazoa; phylum Chordata; class Amphibia; order Anura; family Hylidae; genus Phyllomedusa; species Phyllomedusa bahiana. The sequence continues at coordinate 108,676 of JAODAL010009585.1, read as the reverse complement.
AGATGGAACTCCCTCCCCCTGTCCATTACAGGGAGATGCCACGCTATAAAAATGATAAGCTTCCCTAAACTGTTATATCCTCTACAGACCCTCCCACTCCTTCTGAAGCACTTGGACGTGAACAGGATTAATTCATTATTCTCAAAATTCATTTGGGCAGGGAAAAAGCCCCGCATAGCTTTACAAAAATTGATGTTGCCATCCTCGAAGGGAGGCCTGAATCTTCCTAACGTAAGGGGATACAACCTGGCATGTTTAACACGTCATGTTATTGATTGGTCTGAGGGTTCCAGTCGGTACTCTAATTGGGATATGGAAAAGGAGCTGATGCGCCCCTGGCATCCCCTTGCTCTTTTACACACAAAATTTTCAAACCTGCCAGCCCAAATTAAGTCTTCAGTGATCCTTCGGGACACGATTGCGGTATGGAAAGAGATCAGAAAGCGGCTGGGTCTCTCTTTCATGATATCCAAGGGGATGCCTATTTGGGACCATCCAGACTTCCCATTAGGGCAGTCTAACCCAATGTTTGCCAAATGGAGGGCGAGTGGCCTGAAGGTGGCGGGCCAACTCTTAGGGCTTGTTCACACGACGTTTTGGATCCGTTTTGGATGCGTTTTACGGATCCATTTTTAACCTGCGAAAACTGGATGCAAACTGCATCCAAAAAGCGGATCCAAAAAACGCAACAGCTGATCCTTTTTTGGATGCTAATTAGATGCGTTTTGCATGCGTTTTACAGATCCATTTTTTGGATCCGTTTTTTCAATGCTTTATTTAAATCAACCTATCAAACTGCCCAAATTTTAAAAATAATATAACCTATCAAAGACCCAAGAAAAAAACTTTTTTTACATTGTGTCAGTCAGCTTTACATAAACCTATTTTTTTAGAACCCTCCCTCCCCCTTTTTTTTTTTTTTTAAATCAACCAATAGTTTTCAAACCCACCCCATGTAAATTAATTTTAAAAACAATCATGTATAAACTAAATAATTTCTAAACTAATATTTATAAATTAAAAATATATTTAGTATACATATATATAAAATATATATATATATTTAATGTACATATATATAAATGTACATTTATATACTATTAACACATTTATAATATTATATACATTTAAACTTTTTTATAGAATTTATATATAAAATATAATATATATACACTCACGGCCACTTTATTAGGTACCCCATGCTAGTAACGGGTTGGACCCCCTTTTCCCTTCAAAAACTGCCTCAATTTTTCGGGGCATAATTAAACCCGGGTTTGTTGCAACGAAGTTTCAATTGGTCCCAAAGGGGCCCAAAAAAAGTCCAAGAAAATTTTTTCCCACCCCCAGGGAACACCACCACCACCAGCCTGAACCGTTTCCCCAAAGGCGGGAGGGGATCCATGCTTTCAGGGTTGTTGAGGGCCAAATTTGACCCTCCCAAAATTCCAATGTCGCAGCAAAAAAAATCGAGACTCATCAACCAGGCAACTTTTTTTTAAAATCTTCACTGTCCAATTTCCATGAGCTTGGGAAATTGGAGCCTCATTTCCCGTTCTTACTGAAAGGGGTGGCCCCCGGTGGGGGTCTTCTGTGCTGTACCCCCCCATCTGCCCCCAAATTCCCCGGGTTTCTGTGCGTTCAGAGTGCTTTTTTTGCCTCCCTTGGTTTAACGGGTGGTTTTTTTTGAGTCACGGTTGCCTTTCTACCCCAGCTCAAACCCAAAGTCTCCCCTTTCTCCTTTGACCTAGGCCCATCAACAAGGCATTTCCCCCAGGACTGCCGCTCATGGATGTTTTTTTTTTTCGGACCATTCTTTTGAAAAACCCTAGGGGATGGTTTTTGTTTTGAAAACCCCGGGAGATCAGCATTTTTCTAAAATTACTCAGCCGGGCCCTTTGGCCCCAAAAAACCTTTCCCTTTTCAAAGGCATTTCAAAAAACTTTCTTCCCCAAAACGGGAAGCTGGGTTTTTAAAACGCGGGGAGATTGTCTTGACCAGGGCCCCTTAATGCCTAAATGCACTGAGTTCCCGCCATGTGTTTGGCTGATTAAAAAATTAAGTGTTAAGGAGCATTTTGGACGGGTGTACCTAAAAAAAGGGGCCCCGGTGAGTGTATATATATATATATATATTAAAACTTTTATATCCCATTTATATAAAATATATATATTTACTTTACATTTATAAACTAAATATAAGCCAAACATAAATTAAAAATTTTAATTTAATTTAAACCCAATGCGTTTTACGGATGCGTTTTTGGCATCGAAAACGGATAAAAAAAACGCACCCAAATGTATCCTGCGCTTTTGCTTTCCGCTTTGGGGATGCCAAAAGCCCCAATCCATTATTTCCTATGGGATTTCTCTTGGTAAAACGCAAGAAGAATTGACATGTCTTTTTTTAAAAAACGGTTTCCAAAAAACGATCGGGGAAAACCCATCGGCAATCCCCTCGGTGAACAGCGATGCGCTTTTGCCATTGAAACAAGGTTAATCACACTGAAAATTTTTCCAGATCCTTTTAACGGATCCGTAAAACGGATCCGAAAAAGGGTTTCACAAAACTCGGGGTTTAACAACCCTAAATGACAAAGATCAAAGATGGTTTCACCCCCTCAAAATGGTACAAAGTTCTCCCTCCAACTCACACTGCTAGCTGTTTTACCAGCTGTACTATTTTTGCCCCTTTTAGACTAAAAGATGTCTAAAAGGGAGACCTCTCTTAACCCTTTTGAAAATTTTCGGATTTCCAACAAAGGGCTTTTTCCCCTTTTTCGGGGACTCTTTGATGTAAAAGGGAAGGGATCAGGGTCTCGGCCAAGCACATACCTTTAAATTTTTGGGGCCCAAAGTTTTAAATGATGATCAACAAACCAGAAAAGATAGTGGGGGGAAAAAATTTTCAGTGATTAAAAAACATTGTGTGCGCAAACTGGGGGAGAACCCGCAGTTTTAAAATTGCCTTTAATTTCCATCTTGGGTTTTAAATTTTACCCCCTCCCCAGAACCCCACCAAACAGGCTACATCACTGCCCAAATTGTGGGATAAAAAAGGGACTGACCTGTGGCAGGGCCCGGGGGGAAATGTCAAAATTCCCCAAGGTTTGGGACAAATGTGGTGATCTTATAAACCCCCCCCGACATTGGGGTATGCATACGCCCAAAAAAGGAAGGGAATGATTTTTCCCGGGCAAATGGACGAAACCCAACTGCCCGGGCGTTTTCGCGCGGGCTTGCGGGCGACCCGCGCGCGGTTCGTGGCATGGAACCAGCAAAAAATTCCCGCTGGCTTCATGCCCCACCCCCCCGGGGGCCCGGAGTGAGCTCCCCCCGCGGGGGGAAAAAAAAACGCTCATTCCCGGGCAGCCGGGTCAGGGCCCCCTTTAAAAAAATGATGCCGCAGGCAGGAGGAGTGGGGCTCTCTCTCCCTTTACGATGGGCGGGGCCCCAAGCGGACAAGATGCCCCCTTCGCCCTTTCCCTACCAACCCCCCCGGATGCTGCCCCTGAATGCACCCGGGAAATTTCCTGGTGACGTCCCCATGCCCACAATGTTGGGGGCCCAGGGTACTAGTTGCCAGGGCCCGCCCTTCCCACAGCAGTAACGCTTGTGCACAAAACCGCTTTTAAAACAGCAATCTAATGATTGCTTTTTCCCCCCAGGGGGGGTTTTTTGCGTTAAAAAACCCCCACTGGGGGAAAAAATTAAAAAAATGTAAAAAAGGTAAAAAAAAAAAAGTAAAAAAAAGTAAAAAAACAAAACAAAAAATAAAATTAAAACACTTACACCCCCTTTTTCCCCCATTTCCCCAAACCCCAAATTGCCCCAAAAAAGTTCAAAAATAAATAAATTTCCCCTTTTTTGGGTACGCTGCTTCCCGAAACCCGGACCCAAATATAAATCTGTAATGTTAAAAAACCCCCTTAGGGTGTAATGCCTTTAAAAAAACAAAAAAAAAAAAACTGTCACAGAATTCTTTTTTTGTCCCACCCCTGCAGCACATTAAAGGGAAAATAAAAAGCGATCAAAAAATTCATATAAATCCCAAAAAGTTGTCCCAAATTTAAAAACGTCATTTTCCATCCCGAAAAAAAAAAAGTTTTTAAACACGTCTCTGTATACGGAAAAAAAAAAAAGTTAGGGGTCTCGAAGACAGCGATGCATTAAAAAAAAAAAAATTTTTTTTAACACAATAAAAAAACTTTTTTTTTTTAAAAGGGGGTTCCCAAAATTAAAAAAAAAATATATAAATAGGGGGATCGCCGTAATTGTAAACGCCCTGAAAGTAAAAAATAACTGGTCAGGGTACTGCACGGTGAGTGCTTTTGAAAAATAAAAAAAAAAAACATTTCTAGGATTGCAGTATTTTCTTTACCCCCTTCCAAAAAACGGGTTTTAAAAATGATCCCAAAAATCTGGGCCCCCCAAAAAAGATACCAGTAAAAACATCAACTCATCCCGCAAAAAAAAAGCCCCCCTTTCCGCCCTGTACCACAGGGAAAAAAAAAAAAGTTTTTGGCTTTTCAGACTATGGCATGCAAAAACGTGTTTTCCTTTTTTAAAAAAAAGTGTTTTTATTGTGTAAAAAACAGTAAAAACATAAAAAAAAAAACCCAAATTGGGGAACGCTTTTAATCGTAACACCTGCTGAGTAATACTTGCAAGTCGGGTTTACTGCACGGTGACCGTGTTAAAAAAAAAAAAAAAAAAAACACTAAACCCGGAAAGCTTTTTTTTGTTCAAAAAGGGCCCCCAAAAAAACCCTTTAATTTAAAAAATGATCAAAAGGCAATGCCCCCCATAAAGGGGGACAATAAAAATGTAAAAAAAAAAAAAAAAAAAAAAAAAATCATCCCACAAAAAACAAGCCCATAATCAGCTTTTTGTATACAGAAAAATGGGAAAAATTATTGGGGGTTTAAACAGGGGCAAAAAAAAAAACGCAAATTTTTTTTAGACCCATTTTTATTTTTGTAAAAGTAATAAAAAATTTAAAAAAAAAATTTTAAAACATATCATTGCAATTGTACCGGAACCCCCCCCTAGCAAAAGATATCCTGTTTATTTTATACTGCACGGGGGAAAAGCTGTAAAATTGAAGCCCAAAAAAAAAAATGGGGGGAAAAAAGCGTTTTCCCCTCATTTTTTTTGGGGGCCCTTTCAAAAAAAAAAAACTTTTGGGAAAAACCCGTGACCCAAAATGAAAAATTTCCCCCCTTAGATAGATCCCCGAGGGGTGTTGAATCCCCAAAAAGGGGGGATTCTGGAAGGTTTTACCTGTTTTTGGTATTTTGGGGGGTTTTTAAATGCACATGGCCCCACCAAAAACTGCGTTCCAAAAAACCAAGTAACACTCCCTCCCTTTTACGCCCCCCCCATGCCCCCCAAACAGCAGTTTACACCCACATGTGGGTTTCTGCCGAACTTGGGGAAAAAATTTTCGTTTCAAGGTTTTGGGTGTTTTTTTTCCAGGATGCCTTTTTAAAAATTTTAAAAATTTTTTAGCTAAAAAAATTTCAGATTATTGGGAAAAAAAAGTTTTTTTTTTTAAAATTTTTACACCTAACCCCTAAAAATTTTTGTGGGCCCCACCCGTTGGGGGGGCGATATGCTCATACACCCCCGGTATAAATTCCTTAAAGGGGTAGTTTTCCCAAATTTGGGGGATTTTAAAAGGGGGTTTATTAATTTTTGCACCTTTGGGTTTTCCCCCAAAACTGAAAAGGCCCCTAAATAAAAAAACGTAATGAAAATTTAGGGCCCCCCGAGGGCCCGTAGGTCTCCTCCTATTCTGGGGCTTGTGGGTTTAGCCCAAATTTTTTTCACTTGGGGCCCCATATGGGATAAACTCGAAAACAGGGAAAACTGGAGAATCAATATTAATTTGCATTTCCCCGATCAAATTTTCCCCTTTTTCTTGTGAATTAAAGAAAAAAAATTTAAAATCTGCAAAAAAAGTAAAATTTTTGAAACTTTAAATTCCCCTTTTCTTTAATTCCTGTTTAAAAAACCTAATGGGTTAATAAAAATTCCTAAATTTCGGTTTTGAATACTTTAAGGGGTTTTTTTAGTTTTTTAGATGGGGGTTAAATTTTTGGGGGGATCTAACATACAGGTTCCCAAACCAAAATCACGTTAGAACTGGAAATGGTCCCCAAAAAATGTGTCTTGCAAATTTTTTTGAAATTTTTAAAATTTAAAATACTAAATTTCTAAACCCCCCCAATGTGGTAAAAAAAAAAAAAAAACATTTAAAAAATGAGGCCAAACTACAGCAACATATGGTAGAGGGTTTTTTATAAAACTATTTTGAGTGGGGGAAAAACTATCGTCTTACATGCGAAATTTTTTTAATTTAAAAATTTGGGAAATTTTTCAAATTTTTCCCCGGTTTTTTGATTTTTTCACAAAAAAAAACAAACATTTTTTGGACCAAAATTTTTTCTATTTAAAAATAAAATTTTTGTCACAGAAAAAAAAACCCCTTTTAATCACATGGATAGGTTAAAGTGTCAAAAAATTATTCCCCACATAAAGTGACACTTACGATTTAAAAAAAAGGGGCTCTTTCAGAGAGGCCAAAAAATAGCTTCCCGGGAAAAAAAAAAAAAAAAAAATAAAAAAAAAAAAAAAAAAAGGTTTTTTTTTTTTTTTGGAGACACAAAAAAAAAAAATAAATCAACAAAACAAAAAAAAAAAAACAAAAAAAAAAAAAGGGGGTTTAAAATACACTTTGGGGGCCCCCCTAGACAAACATTTTTACAAGTTGATTTCCCCCTGCCTCAGGCCCCCGGAAACTTAGGAAAAGAGAGGGTGGTTTGTGAAACCCAACAGGTTTCCGGCGATTGTTTTATATAGGCACTTTGGTGGGGCCCAAACGATGTTACTCCTTTTCTGGATCAAAAACCCTTTCCCCGCCCCCAATTACCATGATTATGGATCAAATGAAAAATCAAACCCAGTGGCTTTTAGGGTGGAAACAGAGAGATTCAAGGAAGGGTCGCCCCGGCCTGGGTTTTTTAACGGGTGGCGGTCCTTCATAGAATCCCATTAAATCAAAAGAGAAATTAAAGGTTAAGAACCCTTTTCCCAAATCACTTACTGGGACTGTAGGAAGGAATATGTGGATCTTTTGGGGGGATTTTAAAAATTTTTAAAAATTTTTAAAAGTGTTCCCGATAACCCGGGGCAGGGGGGGGCGAGATGGACGGACATATGCCAAAAATTTTTGCTTTTGGAAAATTTTGAGAGAAATGATTTCACCACGTAGGTTTTATAAAGTTAATATGTTATTCTTTAAAAAAGGGGAAAGGCTTTATTAAATTTTTGTCCAAAGGGACTGGGCATTTACTTGTTCCCCGAATTTTTCTAAAATCTTGTTTTTGTTTATTTTAAATTTTGTAAACTTTATTGAAAAACCCAATAAACATTTGTTTAAAAAAAAAAAAAAAAAAACAAGAGTATTTTTCGGGGCCCTTTTTAAAGGGGGTTTTTTCCCTATCTCATTTCATACCTTTCCCGCATCCAGCTCCCTTTAGCTCTTTTTGTGCTTTAGAAGGGGGCGTGTGTGATTTTTTTGAAATTTCATATTATGGACCCAGCCCGGATGACATTTACCAGGCCTTTTCCCCTCTGTTTGTCAAAAAAAGGTTGTTTATGTAAAGAACTGTGAGTACTTCAATTTAAACCCGAGGGTAAAAAAATTTTTCCTCCCCGGAACCAAACCTGTGGATTTTTTGCTCTTTATCAATGCACTGACCTCATTGAAGTTTCTTTTTTTAATTTATTTGCACTGTTTGACTAATTACGAAGGAGCACAGAATGACAGCACCTGGGGTTTGGACACTCAGTAGCTGCCTGATAGGAGATGTGATGTCTGAGCATGTGCGACCAGGAGTGAGAAGCTCTCAGCCCTGGTCGTATCCCCTGGAGACGAGCTGTAAACAATGGATCACTAAGGGAGCAGCATTTTTAATAATGATGAATGGTGAAAATGTTTATTATTAATTTACAAACTTCCCACGTCAATTTTACTTTGTGGCAAAACCCCTTTAATAAATTTCCCCCTACATCTATTAGGCTGTGCCAAAAATTGCCACTCTATTTTTTGGAAATCTGTGTTAGTCATAAAGCTACACCCCATCCTTGACACCACAACACTATTGTTGCATGTAAAATTGTGTAAATACTGTCTAACATATAGTAACTAAAAATTATTTTTTGAAATAAATGTGCATAAGGCATTTCCACTAGGATTTTAGTACAATTTACACCAAAATTCTGGTGCAATTGCCACAGAGCATCATGGGCCCCGGGCATATCACTAAAGTGGGTCCTGCCCAAATACATGACATTACACTAGGCCATGCCTCTAGCCAACCCAAAGCACACCCATACTATCACACATCTTATGTCTGGACACAAGCAGCCTGCAGCCTACAAGACTATTTGGCAGGGCAGGGAGCCTTTGACTCCCTTCTCCACCATGGTTTTCAACTGTTTGCACATCCTAAAATCACACAAACAGTTAAATAAGCAAAGCCAACCAAGGGATCTAGAGTATGTTTCTTGTATTCCTGGGACATATATAGACCAACTGGGACCCCTATACTTGTGGGGCCCCCGGCAACTGCCTAGTGTGTCCAATGGAAAAGATGGCCCTGAATTGCCATAGTAAATGTGCTCCATTGTAACTGGTGGGCGAGACTCCTTCCTGCTGTTGAGCACGAGAAAACGGACAAACATGTATCACGTGTATTTGCCTTTATGGTCATCAGACAAGAAACCAAAAGAAAACATCACGCGGGTGTCAGCGCATTATGGATTTCCAAAAATATTTATGAAGAAGACGGTGGTTACCCGCAGGGTGTGCACCGCTTCAGTGTGTGGGTGCGATGTCCCAGTCATGCGGATGACATACAGGTGATAGCTTCCAGAGAATGTATCATTGACATGGAGGACAGATCTGATTCATGGCACGGCTGGGACTTTCTCTCGTATATGTCAGTGCTCATCAGCTTTTCCAGCCTGCATAGTATACAGTATATGACACATCAGAGACGGACCGTTTAGGTTCAGCAATGGAGCGGTCATCAAAGTAAAACCAAATGAAAGCCTTTGTGACATCATGGCTGTAAATGATTGCTGTGCTATCTGTGGCTGGTGTCATTTGCTATACGTATACGGCTGGGAAATAGAGCAAATGTAGTCCCCATAGGACTATCCATATACTCCTTCTCCTGCCTTCTAAAACTAGACATAGAAAAGATGGGAGTTCATCATCTTTCCACTGTCCCACTCCACCCCCCACCCATCTATCCGGTTGCACAAGTCCGCTGCCTTGGGATAACCTTTGACTCTGCCTTGTCCTTTAAGCCAAACAACCAAGCCCTCACCTCTGCTGCCTCCACCAGAAAAATATTTTTTGTATCCTCTCGTTCCTTAACTTTGTTGCTACAGAAATGCTGGTCCATGCCCTCGTCATTTCCCACCAAGACTACTGCAACATCCTTCTCTGTAGCCTCCCCTCTAGCACTCTTGCTCTCTTCCAATCTTCCTTCAATTCAGTAAGGCCAGGTTAACATCACCAGGTTAACCCACTGGTCTGACGTACATGGTTTTTTAAATAAAAACAGAATAAAAAATAAACCTGTTAATCAGTACAGTGAACATCATATAAAATCCATGCCAGAGTTGCCTTAATTTTCATCCAGCCTCACAAAAACACAGAATGAAAAGCGATTAAAAAACGGAAACTTATGTATCCCAACATGATACCAATAAAAACGTAAACTTATCCCGCAAATTATTTTCAGACACAGAAAAATAAAAATGTTTTGATTTTTAAAATATAGCGAAATGATTTTTTCCAAGTGGCAATTATGATTTATGGGTATGAGAAGGGACCTGCAAAAAATGAGACATGACTGATAAAGTGGGGGTGTGGTCTGTAAAACATTGGGTGGGAAACATAACTACAGCCCCCAGGTGGCCAAAAATTCTAGCTATGCCATTGGTTCTTCATCCCTAACCAGGCTTTGACTGGCCCACAGGAACTTGGTGGGTCCCTGGGCATTATAACCCTGCCTCTCAGGGAGAAAGATAGAGAAAGAGAAGCAGAGCACAAGAGGCATGTGCAATCATGTACAGTAGCCGTAGAAGGGGATCCAAGAATCAACTCTACTTGTCGACTCTAGAATCAACTCCACTGGTGGCTCCAGAATTTGCTCCACTGGGGAGCACCAAGAATCAACTCCATTGGTGGGCCCCAAGAGTCAGCTCCACTGGTGGGCCCCAAGAACAACTCCACTGGTGGGCCCCGAGGGTCAGCTCCACTGGTGGGACCCAGGAATCAACTCCATTGGTGGGCCAAAAGAATCAACTCCACTGTTGGGTTCCAAGAATCAACTCCACTGCTGGGCCCCAAGAATTAACTCCACTGGTGGACCCCAAGAATCAACTCCACTGTTGGGTTCCAAGAATCATCTCCGCTGTTGGGTTCCAAGAATAAACTCCACTGTTGGGTTCCATGATTCATCTCCACTGGTGGGCCCAAAGAATCAACTCCACTGTTGGGTTCCAAGAATCAACTCCACTGTTGGGTTCCAAGAATCAACTCCACTGCTGGGCCCCAAGAATCAACTCCACTGGTGAGCACCAAGAATCAACTCCATTGGTGAGCACCAAGAATCAACTCAACTGGTGGGCCCCAAAGTCAGCTCCACTGGTGGGGCCCAAGAACCAACTCCACTGGTGGGCCCCAAGAACCAACTCCACTGGTGGGCCCCAAGAACCAACTCCACTGGTGGGCCCCGAGAGTCAGCTCCACTGCAGGGCCCCGAGAGTCAGCTCCACTGGTGGGCCCCAAGAATCAGCTCCACTGGTGGGCCCCAAGAATCAACTTCACTGGTGGCCCCAAGAATCAACTCTACTGGTGGGTCTCAAAAATCAACTTCACTAGTGGGCCCCAGGCACCCCAGTCTGACAGTGGCCCTCATAGTTTATCTTATAAGCATTGTAGTATCTATCACCCAGAGGAGAAAAGTAGTCTAAATAACCTCCCTGAACTAATATTACACATCAGCACAGTCACCTCTATGGAACAAGCAAGAAGATATAGTAGGATCTGGCCACTCAGTCTTCAATGCAGCACCAGGGAGATAAGGAGTGCCAGCTATGCCAGCTAAATACAGTATATACTTTTTTAGTATTTTACATGTAAATCTCTGTTCTACATGAAGTGTATAATAGAACCAGTCCAGGTTTGGAATAGACGAGGATGCTGTTAGTCCCAACAGTCGGCTTATAACGGTGTCTGATGGACAAGTCCTAAATATCATCTGTTCGCCACAGTTCCCTTGTAGAATGAAAGCATAAAAAATTCTTCTGTAGCCAGACACTATCAGAGCCAGGGAAAGCTCAGGACATTGTTATTAGCGCTGCAGTAATCTTTTAATCTCCCAGCTAACACAGGCCGGGATCATTAACCTTCTGCGAGGACCGCTGCGGATGAATCATGGCTGCCACCTCATGGCTACATCCAGTAACTTGTTTGGAATCCAGCTTTACAGCTAAGATACACTCACGCCACTTTCAAAGGGGTGTTCCCACCATAGAATTTGATGGAATATTGCTAGGAAGTGCCATTAAATTCTGATAGGTGCAGGTCCCACTTCTGGAACCCACACCCATCTCAGGAACGGACCCCAGAAAAGTCTTGGTACAGAATGGAGAGCCGGTCATGCTTGTGCACAACTCTTCATTCTGTTCTATGGGAATTCCGAGTATAACCGAACATTCTGCTCACCTGTACTGGGAACTCCCATAGAACAGAATGGAGAACACAGGGCACCCCTGCACTGGGAATTCCCATAGAACAGGATGGAGAACACAGCGCTCCCCTGTACTGGTAACTCCAATAGAATAGAATTGAGAGAACACAGGGCTCCCCAGAACTGGGAACTCCCATAGAACAGAATGGAGAGAACACAGCGCTCCCCTGTATTGGGAACTCCCATAGAATAGAATGGAGAGAACACCGGGCTCCCCAGAACTGGGAACCCCCATAGAACAGAATGGAAAAGAACACAGCGCTCCCTGTACGGGGAAAACCCCCATAGAACAGAATGGAGAGAACACAGCCCTCCCCTGTATTGGGAACTCCCATAGAACAGAATGGAGAACACAGCCCTCCCCTGTACTGGGAACTCCCATAGAACAGAATAGAGAGTCATGTGCAATTATTACTGGTAGCAAAAAAAGCTCAGCTCACCTTCCTCCTGCAGTGATAATGCCTCCCAGATGTAGCACGGTTTAGGGAACCGAGCCTCCCAGATACGAACAAACATGACCCGAAACGCGTTGGTTTTATAAACTCACAGCTTGCGTTTGGATTGCACCTAAATCTCTCGCTTCTTCATGATAATGTAAGATTTTTAACGTGATGGAATGCATTTTGGATATTTTTTTTACTATCCTTCATCCTGTCTGCCTCTACCTCCACGTCTGGACGCTGGTGTTATTGTTTTGTCAATTAGGACTGGCTCTTTGTTTTGAACTGAACCTTTCAGGGGCCATTCACAAGGAAAACTGAAGTCCGCTCACCCGTTCCTAATTGTAGACACTCTGGATGGAGCACAGTGAAGCCAAGACATTTTTGGAGCCCATTCCAGAGATAGGTGGAGGTTGCAGATGTGGGACTCGCACCCATCACACTTTGATGGTATATAGTAAGGAAGGTGAATATGGTGTAAGCTGTGGACTGCACAAGAACCTCACTGGAATTGTATATCACCTTCTTAGAAGACGGCTACAGGCCGAGGCAGTGTTTTGCTGCCTTACATGCTTTGTCTGCAGCGGATGCTGTGAAGTGAGGACATGGGGCGTTATATGGCGTCAGTTATGGTGTCAAGACCAGGACGATGTGTACGCAACCGTCTGGGACACCACTTCATCCCACGCGGATAAGAGGGTACAAGGGTGGTATGGAGTGGTCTGAATTTTCCATTGGTGAGGGGGTGGGGGGCGCTATGTGCCTTATTTGCAAAGGCCACCACAATATATGTACGGTGTTAGTGTGGCTGGCAACGGGAAGTCCACACTTGTGCAGGAGGACTATGGAAAGCCCCATAGACAAAAAGTAACTAACATGTGGGTAAGTCTCCAGCTCAACCTAAAACAAGCAGTTGCCACCAGTGTAATGAGTTGGGTAGAATGAGGTGTTGCTGCAAGTAAGATAGTAACGTTCCTGGCCTGTGAGACGAATCCTACCCCAAATCAATTAAAGTGGTTCTCTACACTGAGCAATCCTTCCTTGTCTGAAGAGTCCTTGGACAATAAGCTAACCACATAGGGCCTTATGTATGAAAACGGTCTAGCAGGAAGACTGTCTTTGTTGCCCATAGCGACCAATCACAGCCCATAGTGACCAATCAGAGCCCATAGTGACCAATCAGAGCTCAGCGAACCAATCGGAGCCCATTGTAACCAATCAGAGCCCACAGCCACCAATCAGAGCTTGGCTTTTATTTCATATAGAGCCCTGGGAAAATAAAAGCTGAGCTCTGATTGGTTGCTTTGGGCTCTGGTTGCTATGGGCTCCGATTGGTTGCTATTAGCTCTGGTTTCTATGGGCTCTGATTGGTTGCTATGGGCAACAAAATCAGTCTTACTGCTGGACAGTTTTCATATATAAGGCCCATAGAGTCCGCCTGCTGAGATTCCGTGCGATCAACTGCAATCTGTGGAGAAACCTGTCAGTAAGGACGACATGTCCGAAAATTGGCCTCGCCGCCGCCGCCGTTTTTAGGCACATTTAATCAGTGTAAAGTGCGCCTGAAAGTATGATCCTCTCAAAAATCTGGCGTCTGGTATACCTTGCATAGCAAACGTAATGCATTTAAAAAGGTGCATTCCGCAATCGCGCCGCTTAGCGTATCAGTGCTAGTGTATGTAATGTGCCTATGAAGGTGCATTGCGTAATGGAGGTGCACAGCATATCATTGCTATTATATGTAATGTGCCTTTCTAGGGGCATTACAAAGTGTCGTGCCCGGCGTATAATGCGCTTAGTTTTGGTATATTATGGTTCATTTACATCAAGAATATGGCGTCAAAAGTTTTTTGGGCGCAAAATACACCAAAATTATGGCTAATCTGTATATTTTTTGTCATGTCACCCTAAGCCTGTTCCAGCGGCTTATTCACGGCGGATTTGTCGCCGTTTTGAGCCACAAATCATCCGTGAATACGGGGCGGGGACCGGAGCGCGGCGGGGGCGACGCTCCCGGCCCCATAGACAATGCATTGTTTACGGCGCTTTCCGGACGTAAACAATGTGCATGTACTTTTCTCCCGCAACGAGGTTTGCCAGAGCGGGGAGGAGCGACGGATTCCAACTGTCTCAATGAGAGCAGTGGATTACCGTAATGACTCGACGGATTGGCGCCGTATTGAGCGCAAATCCGGCGCGGAATACGGCGCCAATCCGTCGGCAAATAAGCCGTGTGAACGGGGCCTAAGTGTTCCATTTCCCTGCAGCGCTACCACAGGGGAAATGAATTGCACCAGCCTGATTTCATATCAATGGTTTATCTGTGTAATGCGGGACGGGACGGGTCGTGCAGATCAAAAGACATTGGCCCTCATTTACTATCGCTGTCTAAAAGTCAGACAGCGTAAACTTAGACGTGTGGTCTAAATGTGCGCCAAACCATCAAACCATCATGCTGCTTGATAAATTGGTACGGCTTTAGAATTGTTTTACTTTTAGACCAGGTTTCTTTGGCTTATTTTTTATGCCCGAATTTTGCCGCAGCATGTTGAACTGTAACCACGTTCCTTTTCCCGTGTGCTCAGGCCGTTTTCTGTTAAACCACACGCGCTTGTTGTGCACTGTGCAGAAAGTGTATCTATTACCTCCACAAAAAAATTGATAGTAGATTAAATTATAAGACTTCAGTCAAATACATGTCATTAGCAATTCAGAGGATTTCCCTCAGTATTACAGCAGAACAGGTTTTACTTTCACTTTGTAACTCAGGAGATCCTTATCATGCTGTGGGAGCTACCAACTGTGCAGGGGAAGCTGAGGACATAGCTGCTTGTACAGGGCAATCTGAGTCTCTAACTGCATACAGTGCAGCAGGCACAGCACACTGAAGATATAGTGTGACAGAGTTTACCTGTTGCTTCAGTCTCCTCCTCCATATCACACAGGCACTGCTACTGGTGTGCACATGATGTAGACTTACAGGCTCCCCCTTGCACAGTGGACTCTCCCAGTTTGGAAGCAGTTCGTTTGACAAAACTGTCAACATAGTGATCCATCAAGTTGTCATGTGCCGACTTGGCCCAACTTCAGAGAGCTTTTTTTTTTTTTTTTTAAAAACTGAATTACAGGTAAAATGCTTTAATTTTCCTATCGAAGCATATTTGAGAAAGTGTTTGTATTTTAGTCTTCTGTTACTTAATAAGGTTTCTCTGAAGGTGATGGGTCCTCTTTAAGCGCCTAATAAATGCGTCTGCAACATTCTGCGCCAAAATTGCGCCACTTTTTTGCCGAATTTTAATACACTATTCTGGTGCAACCACATAAGTAAATGAGGGCCACTCTTTGAGAGCCCTGGAAGTTCAGGGCACGTTATAAAAAGCAAGATAAATTACGCAGCGTTATATGCGCTCTCTTTGATCTTGGCTCCCACGATGGATATCACTCCTGTACTTTACTTATAATAACCGTAGATGAAAGCAGATCCATTTATAGCGCACATACATTTTGGAAGCCATTTTATAGTCTACATAAGAACTGCAGTAATATTGCTCTGGTTTACTTGTCACGTATTGATCCCATAGGATGGAGAGCTGCTTCTTAGACACTGCGACAATCAGATTCCTCTGCTTGCTCAATGTCTATGCCGCATCTGACGATGCAAATTCTGGGAAGCGTAATCATTACAGCAGCCCCTATACAGCAATCCTATAGTTGCAGAAATAAATCTACCCGGACACAATGCAGAGCAATGGACTACTGCAGCTCTGGTGAAGCTAAAGTCATTCAGAATCAGGGTAAATTCACACGTCATATTGGGGCGCTTACTTTCCACAGTGCTACGGCCTGGCCGCCTATTCAATATAATTTTTATTTTTTTTTATGGCCGTACAGTATACGCCAGAGAATACATCGGGAAATCATAGCACATAATTACACCGTGTGAACATACCCTTAGGGTATGTTCACACGGCTTATTTTGGGGCGCATTTTGCGCCATACTGCGCTTAAGGCTATGTTCACACGGTTTATGTTAGGGCGCATTTCGTCGTGTACTGCACTTAATACGCGGGGAAAAGCGCCCCATAATTACGGTAATCCATAGCTCTCATAGAGAACTATGGATTACGCCTCGTCCCCCCGCACGTACAATACGATCATATTATACGCAGGGGGGAGGCAAGTGACATGTCAATTACTTGCGCCGATTACGTGCCACGAGTAATGAATGTCAATGGGGCCAACGGGCTGCAAGCCCCCCCCGCGTTTCGGGGGTGCGCGCTGATCAGCGCGAGCTCCCGAAACGCACAATGTACTGCAGCGCGTACTGTACACGCCGCAATAAATCGTGTGAACATACCCTTAGGATTATTCCTATACATTTACAGATGTTTGTAACACAAACCATTAAGAGGAACTCTCATCTCAGACACTTAGGGGAGGTTCGCATGCCGTATAGCAGCGCTTACTGTGCACGCCGCTATACACCTGCTTCTGGCCAGCACGTAATTCTAAAGCACTCCAGCCCGGCCTCCACATGCAAGAGCTGGAAAGAAGTGACAAATCACTTCTTTCCCCAGCGCGAACTGAGCGCCGGAGAATACACTGCAACATCATAGCACCCACAGAGCACTATGATTTTACTGTATTTGCGTGGCATACTTTGGGCATATTGCAGCAGGGCTGTGGAGTCGGAGCCTATTTTGCAGCTTTTTCACCTGATTTCAAAGAAGTAGAAGATCAACCATTCATCAAAACGGACTGTGGCTGAGGCAATTCCTTTATACCCTGACATTGTTAGAGATGTTGCTCCTGTGGTCACCGCTTTACCCCCAACCCAAGTTAGTGTAGAGAGGCCGTTCTCTAGCCTGGAAATAATGAGATCAGATGTGAGGTCATGTATGCAGGATCTGATGGAGGCAATACTATTTCTCAGAACAAATTCAGAGATTCCACAAATGTTCCTGCAGTGTTTTGCATATTTACTATTTTTTTGTGTTCTAAAGTCATATCCAATAAATATATTTTACACTGACAAGCAAAATGGTAACAATGTTTTGAATTTGTGAGACTTTTAGGCTCCATATCTCACCCTCCACTACAGCTTTGTACATGAGGCTACTGTAATTTTATATACAGTCATCTTACCTATCTTATACATAAATTTGACTTGCAAGTATTTAGCATCTGCTACTTCTGCAGATTCTTTCCAGTAACTGCATTGTTACTGTTTTGCTCCTAAAAATCAAAATGTTCATTTTTATTATTTTGTATTTAGTAAATCCTTCCAGGCTCTGGATCAGCTTCAAGCAGGTCTTGACTAAAATCTGATCCCAGGTCTCTTCTACACATTCCCAATGTTGGTGCAGAATGGACTTGAATACAAATACAACTTTTTCTTCAACTCTACCCACAAGTGTTCAAAAGATCAAAACATCGTTACCCTTTTGCTTGTCAGTGTCTGTTCTACCTAAATAGCTTGATTATTGTATCATAAGTTGATAAACTGCCTGATGTTATCATTTTACTACAGTAAAGTTATAACTTAAACATGCGTCGTGTATGAGGGAGTCAGGAGTCGGAGGTTTGGGAAATTCTAGCAGCACTGTGTACCTGTCAGCAATTTCTAATGAAATAAAGGAAAAAAAAAGTAATTGGTGGGGTCCTTTAAATGTAAATTGGCCCGTGTTATTTGCATTCGGTTGAATAATAAAAAGACTGATCAAAAACTCCCAACACGATTTGTTGTGTAATCTGTGTGCAATCCATATCATAAAGCGGAAACAAATACAAACATAAGATGGACCCAAATGATCGATTCTGCTGATAAAATGAAATCCAGATGCAGCATGACATAGTTTACCCCAGTTTAATAGGAGTCATGGCACATGTCATTCACTCAGCGGTAAAATATTAACTTAAACTCAGCTTCATGCACACAGTCCGTCCGATTCCCTCTCAGACAGACCCAAAACGTAAAGGCCTTGACGGGCAGCGCCCACTGGCGTCATGCTTCATTCACTGCATGCCGTGCTGCGGTCACGGGGGGCGCCCTTCATCTTCACCAGCGTTCGATGAGGATCGTCAGACATTCTTATTCTGAAGGCCGATTCCTTGACACTCGATGATGAAGGTGTCCGTGCCCGGCTCTTCACACTTCGTCACCGTAAATTTGGCCTGTTGGCAATAAACAGATATTCTTGTAGTTTAATAGTATAAAAGGCGTGCTGTGCCAGCCAACATACTGGCATCACACGGGGCAATGGCACACTGACTGTGCCGTGTGCAAGGTGAAGATCCAATGAACATTTATACTCATCCCTTAAAGGGAACGGGTCATCCAAAAATGAGCCATTATTTAAGTCCCGTTTTTATTTTAAACACTTTGTTTAGGAATTTTTTTGTTTTTAATTTTTCATATCACTTTCAATATTTTTTAATAATTCTTAAGTTTTGCCGTTTTCACTTTGGCCAGTAGGCCTTGTTGGCACTGCTTTAACAGCAGTCAGAGAGATGCTTTGCAGTAGCTTCATACACATAGGAGATTTAAAGGGGTTTTGCCTCGATGTTATGTTGACGTGGGATCCTCCAAAATGGGTATTTACCGTATATACTCGAGTATAAGCCGAGTTTTTCAGCACAAAAAATGTGCTGAAAAACCCCCCCTCGGCTTATACTCGAGTCACTGTCGGCACTCGGGCGCTGTGATGGTCCGGGCGCCAGCAGGGACGCTTCAGCTATATGCAGCTCCTCCGGAGCGCATGCAGGAGAGGAGATATCACTGCGGAGCAGAGAGCGACCGCTCCGTGCTCCGCAGTGGACTCCGGGCAGCCGCAGACTCGCGGCTGGTCCGGAGCTCCCGGCACAGGCAGCGTGTGCGTCACGCTGCATGCGCGGCCTGATGACATCACGCGCCTGTGCCGGGAAGACAGAAGACAGCGCGCGGGAGGCCGGAGAGCGAGGAGGCGGCGCGGCGAGGGAGACGAAGCAGCGGGGAGTCAGGTAAGTGTTTTTTTTTTTGTTTTAATTGATGCCTACACCTGCCTAGTACTACCTATAGCCTACCTATACCTGCCTAGTACTGCCTAGTACTACTAACCTATACTGCCTACTCTATACCTGCCTTAGTACTACCTATAAGCCTGCCTATACCTGCCTAGTACTACCTATAAGCCTTCCTATACCTGCCTAGTACTGCCTATACCCTGCCTATACCTGCCTAGTACTACCTATAACCTGCCAGTATGCTATACTGCCTCAGTACTCCTATAAGCCTACCTATACCTACCTAGTACTCCTATAGCCTACCTATACCTGCATAGTACTGCCTATACCTGCCTAGTACTACTATAAGCCTACCTATACCTGACCTTAGTACAGTGCTATACCTGCCTAGTACTACCTATAGCCTTCCTATACCTGCCTAGTACTGCCTATACCAGCCATAGATGACTCCTATACCTGCCTATACCCTGCCTATGGGGCAATACTGCCTATAGCCTGCCTAGGGGGTACTATAGCTGCCTACCAGCTTGGGGGACCTTAATACTGCCTATACCTGCCTATATTTTATTGTATCTATTTTTATTTTTAAAATTCACCATGTAGCCGCTGCATTTTCCACCTGGTTTATACCTGGTCAATAGTACTATCCGGTTTGTGGCAAGTAGGTGCCTCGGCTTATACTCGGGATATACGGTGATCAATTTTCTAAATATATGCACTTAAAGCCTGCCTAGAGTACTGCCTGTAAGCCTGCCTGAGTACTGCCTATACCTGCCTAGAAATGCCTATTGCCTCCCATTTACCTGCCTAGTCTGCCTATACCAGCCTATATAAGGGACCTTACCCTGCCTATACCCTCCCTTTTATGGGGGCAATTACCTGCCTATAGCCTGCCTAGGGGAACATATAGCTGCCTATATCTGCCTATGGGGGACATTAAACTGCCTATACCAGCCTATACCTGCCTATGGGGGACATTAAACTGCCTATACCTGCCTATGTAATTTTATTGGTATCTATTTTTATTTTTAAAATTCACCAGTAGCCGCTGCATTTTCCACCCTAGGCTTATACTCGAGTCAATAAGCTTTCCCGGTTTTTGTGGCAAAAGTAGGTGCCTCGGCTTATACTCGGGTCGGCTTATACTAGAGTATATACGGTAATCAATTTTCTAAATATATGTGATTACAAAAAGTGAAGCCTGTGACAGTTACAGCATTGCTCAGTCCCCCTTAGTTTCCTGAAAGTTTACATTAGACACGACCAGAGCAGCTGACAGGAGCTGATCTGGCCTCGCTTGCTTGAAACACTTCTTATCTGATGACAGGGAACATGAAGGAGCTTTCAAGGGGCTGGGGAGAAAGTGCAGTGTACGAGTCTGTCTGCTGTATAGAGAATCCACTGTTGTAAAGTTATTATTTGAGTAAACTTTAGAGACGCTCCCTTATTTCTCACTCCTTGCTCACCCCCTCCCTCTCACCCCTGCAGCCTTCGTGACTCAGCATGATTTGTTTATATTCTCCTCTGTGCCGATAAGGAGGTAAGTAACTCGCTTCCTAGCAAAACCCCTTTAACAGCAGAGAGATACTTTGCAGTAGCTTCATGCACATAGGAGACTTAAAGGGGTTTTGCCATGAAGTGAGCTCCTAATCTCTTATCTGCTCAGGAGAGAATATAAACAAAGCATGCTGAGTCATGAAGGGCTGCAGGGGTGAGAGGGTGGGGGATGAGCAGAGAGTGAGGAAGCAGGGAGCGTCTCTAATGTTTTACTCAAATAACATTACAACTAGTGGATTCTCTATACAGCAGACAGACTCATACACTGCACTTTCTCCCCAGCCCCTTGCAAGCTCCTTCATGTTCCCTGATAAGAAGTGCAAACACGCAAGCGCGGCCAGATCAGCTCCTGTCAGTGTCCTGGTTGTGCCTAATGTAATCTGTCAGGAAACGAAGGGGGACTGAGCAATGCTGTAGCTCTCACAGGCTTCGCTTTTTGTAATCACATATATTTAAAAAAGTGATTAAATACCCTTTTGGGGAGGATCCCCCGTCAAAATTTACACGGGGAAAAACCCCCTTTAAGACAAATTTGTCCCATTCACTTTTTGGGAAAAGTTTTCTAGTTATGCTTGTGCCCTGGGAAGCAGTCACTGTGCAGGGAGATAAAGGGGGTAAAAACTGGGGATTTTCTCCTTTGGGGGACTGGGGGATCCTGGGGTTATTTTTTTCACTGGTGTCTCCTTTAATTTTTGACCCTCTTTGTGCTGTTTAATAAAGCGGGACAATGAAAATTTTTCTCTCTACAGAACAGGAAGTGTCAGACTGTTATTAGGCCTAGTGGCCTAAGTGAGAGCTGCAGGACTTAAGAATTGTTAAAAAAAAAATATTTAAAGTGATATGAAATATTTAAAAAAAAATATAACCCAAAAAATTCTGTTCAACATAAAAAATATGTGTGTTAAACAATAAGTCATTTTTGATGGCACATTCCCCTTAACTGTTCACAAAAAAAATTTAGGTTTGGGGTAAATTCGAGGGGGGGGTTCCCGAATGCTGCCTCTCTTAAGGTATGTTCACACGGTGTATTTGTGGGGCGTAATTGGGGATGAAAACCCCCCAAAAATTTACGCGGAAAAATCCCACTTGAATGATTGCTTTGATTTCCCCCGCGTTTTCCCCCCAGTGTGTACTATGCACCCATAGAGAGACGTGACACGGCGCCAGGGAAAGAGAGGGGGGATGGAGGCCGGAAAAACTTGGGAAGTATGAAAGGGTTTCAGCACGTATTCTAACAGCGGGGTTTTTATTTAGCCGCACAGGTACGCCCCCACTTTACGTGGGGGAAAACCCCACCTTACTGTGCTGTCGCAGGCCAAACAGAACGAGATTGCGAGCCACATTCAGCCCGTGGGCCCTGGTTTTTGGACCCCAAAAAACCCCTAAACCCAAAAGTTTGATAAATTTGCCCCGGGTTCTTAAATGGGCGGAAGATGCTGCGTAGCCGAGGCTGTAAAAGGGTTGTCTAGTATTTGAAAAACATGGCCACTTTGAAGTAAATGGGGCTGAGCTGCAATACCAGAACCATCCTATGACAGAAGTGGTGCTGTTTTTGAAAGCAAGTGGCCATGTCTTTCTTAACTTGGACAACACCGTTAAGGAGACCAATTCTGCCCTACCCAGGTGGCAATCAAACTGTAAAAACAAATAGTCTATTCGAAGGCTGGATTCAGGGTTTTTTTAGGGAAGAAAAAAAATAAGCAACAGGCATATTACAATACACATCCGACAAGAAATGTATGTTTATAATGGACTCAAAATTGGAACACCGAGGTGAAAATAAAGAAAAAAACACAAAAAAATTTATACAAAACATAAAATTGTTTAAATAACAAAACATATATATTTTGAAATGCGGGGTTTTGGTTCCAATTGAGTCAGCTATTTATTTATACACCCCCAACCCCTCCATACATCTATATTATATAAAACTTTAAACATTTTCAGAGAGAGATAGAAAAAGAGAGAGAGGAGAGAGAGAGATATAAAAAAAAGAGTTTTATATATATATATATTTTATATATATATTTAGAGAGAGGAGAAGAAAGAGAGAGATAGAGAGGGATAAAAGAGAGGGTTTACTGAAATTTCAAGTGTTTAAAAAAAGGAAGTCAGCCCGGGTGACATTTAATTTTGGGCGCGTTTACTAAAATTTGGCTCTGTTTTTTCACAAAACCCAGTGTAATGCAGCCCCCTATAAAAAAAAGAAGTGTATGGGTACTTTCATGCCGAGCCTGCTTGCTGAAAGGCCCTTAGAAAAGCTCCGGGAACCTATACAAAACCATTTGATAGGTTTCCTATTAAACCCAACCCTGAGGCCCCCCCAAAAAAAAGAAAGCTTGTTTGGGGAGACACATAAAATTGTTCGCCTATACGGTCCTATCTGTTACAGATATACATCAGTGGTTTCAGAAAAGAAAAGACCCTTTTAAGGGTTTTATTATGCCCCTGCCATGGGCCTGTGATTTCTTTTTTGCGGGATAAAATTGGTTGCAGTTTTTAAACAAGTTTTTCTCCGCTAGAGGAAAATGCTTTTTCCCCATTTGGCCCAAAGTCAGCCCACAAAGGGCCCTTATGTATGAAAACTGTCAAAGGGAGTAAGGCCTCTTTCCCAAAAGGCTTTTTTTCCGCCGCTATTTGCCAAAGGATTGACGATCGTAAATCCGTGGGGCAAATCCGCCCCGAAATAATTTCAAAGCCTATTTTCAATTGATTCACTTAGTGGCACTTATTTGCAACTGATTTTCAACTGTTTCAGAACGTTTTTCTCGGAAACCCGTTGTAAATACGTTTGAAATAAGCTTTGTGAACGGGGCCTAAGATTTTTCTTTGTTGCCCAAGGCCCAACACAGGGGGCCCACAGAAACCCATCGGGGCCCATAGCAACCGGCCCATGGGAACCCCCAATCAGGCCCATAAAAAGAAAACCAATCAAATTTAAAAAACAAGCAAAATCAAAGTTTCTTAACAAGCAACCAATCAGAGCTATGAAACCCAATCAATCAGAGCTCAAGAAAACCAATAACCCCTTAACAACCAAAAAGGCCCCCAGCCGCCCACCAGGGGCCCGCACCCGCCCACCAAAAGTCCATAGAAAGAAACCAAAAGCCCATAAAAAGAAAACCAAATCGGGCCCTCAAAACCAAGAAACCAATCAGGCCCCTACCCAACCAATCAGAGCCCATAAAAACCCCAATCAAAAGCCCTTAAAAAACCTTTCAGAGCTCATGGGTCCAGAGCCCGCAGCCGCCAACCAGAGCCCGCAGCCGCCCACCAGAGCCCGCAGCCGCCCACCAGAGTCCATAGCAAGCAACCAGAGCCCTTTGAAACCCAAGATCAGTTTCTTTTTTTCCAGAGCAAAATATAAAATAAAAGCTAAAGTTTCTGTTTGGTTGCTAAAAGGGGTGTTTGGTTGCTTTGGGAAAAAAGAGTCTTGGGCCCCTGTTCACACGGTTATTCTCCCGCGTACTGGCGCCGTTACTGCGCCCCGGGGTTTGCGTTTCAGTACGGCCCCCCAATTTCCGCGGCGCAATTTGGTTAAACCACTGCCCTTTATGGGGAAAAAGTGGGAATCCGTCGCTCCTCCCCGCTCGGCGAATCCGCCGCGGGGGAAAAGTTTTCTTTCAAATTATTTGAAACGGACGCGCCGGGAAAAAAATGGGATTGTCTTTTGGGGGGCCCGGGGGCGGCGCCCCCCCGCGCTCCGGGGCCCCCCCGCGCCCCTTATTTAGGCGGAAATTTTTCGTCAATTCCCGGGCCCCAAAAAATGTTTGGGAATTTAAACCGTGTGAACCGGGGCCCTTTAAACCCAGACAGCTTTCTTTTCAGAAAGGGGGGAAAAAATGTAGCCGCCAGTGAAACAGAAGTGGGGGCCCGCAGTCAGAAGGCTGGTTTAGCCAAAAAAATAGTCCCTCTGAAGATGGGGCGGGTTATTTTTTCTACTGTGCATTCCCTCAATTTTTTTTGGGTTTTTATGAATTTTTTTAGGAAAAAAAGATAATCTAGGCGAAAAGCCAGCGAACATTTGCAGCTTGGATATGTAGTGAAGCATCATGCCTCAGCTGAGGAGCGTAGCTTATACCTATAAAGGTTTATATAGAGAAGCACATCTTATCCCGCCAAAAAAAAAAAGCCGGTTTCCCCTTTTGTAGATTTGGAAAAAAAAAAAAAAAAAAGAACTTTAAATTTGGCTCTTGGAAAAGGGGGAGGCACGATTGAATCCCGGGCTATCTCCCTGTTTTCAGCAATTTTTACCCCTTTTTTTAAGGTTGAACCCGTTAATAGGGTCTGGGGATTAAAGGGCTTGTCGGGTATTTTTTTACCACTGGAATTTGGACAAAAAAAAAAGACAAAAAAAAAAAAAAAGGAGTTGGGGGCAGTGCACATAACGGATCCACCTCCTGGACACTTGCAATCGGGCCAGTACATACTTCTAAGGCACCCATTCACTTCTTTCTCCGGGCTCTCAGTATGTGCTGGGTAATACGGTGTAAAATCATAGCACCCAGTGAGTGGTATGATTTTACTGTATTTACAGGGTGTACTTCAGGTGCATTGCAGCCCACTTACACCCCACAAATACCCCTAATATGAAGTTTTCTCAGGTGTGCATGATAATCACTGCGCTCCCTGCCCTTCATATAGCACCATTAGCAGTTTTGAGAACGCCCTTAAAACATGGGTTTGTTCCAACACAAAGAAGAACTTGATGGACAAGTGTCTTTTTTTTCAAGCGTACTAACTATGTAACTATGTAAAGCGACCAAAAATCCTGTTTGTCTGTAGAAGATCTCCAAGAAGAGGAAATGCGCTGAATATTTCTCACCTTGGTAAGCAGTTCTACAAAGTGGATGGCAGTCTGTGTGTGCAAGGTCAGGGGTCCGGTCTTGATCCGGGAGATCCCGTCTGCCAGGGCCATAAAAATAATCAACT
Organism: Phyllomedusa bahiana; assembly: GCA_025379985.1. Classification (NCBI taxonomy): domain Eukaryota; kingdom Metazoa; phylum Chordata; class Amphibia; order Anura; family Hylidae; genus Phyllomedusa; species Phyllomedusa bahiana. The sequence goes on along the minus strand of JAODAL010009585.1, from coordinate 82,912 downwards.
GGAAATGAAAAAGAAATAGTTTTAAAAGACGAATTATGACCATTTGTTCTTTTTGCTCACAATAACCAAAAGGATTTCAGGATTTACTTTCTGCATTGCTCTATGGGTACTGATTCTATGGGAGATCCAGCTGCTGAAGAGAGTCTAGTAACAGGCAATGATCGCTGGGAAAAATATATGCAAATTAATCGTCCTTCATCAAGACAACAGCCCTCTCTAGATAGCTGCCCATTAAGTCAATGTCTAACCCAGAAATGGGACAAGATATTCTGGTGCCCTAGGCAAATAAGGCACATAGCACCCGCCAATGGAAAATTGAGCCCACTCCATGCCTCCTTAATGCTTGGGATGAAGTGGCACCGTAGGCAATCGCCATCCATCTCCTAACAGTCGTCCCAGCTCTGGTCTAATCCATGAGAGAGCCTCGAAGATCATAACCAGGGATGTTAGCCAAACCAGCGTCTCCTCCAAAAGGAAGTCACCCATCTGTAGACAGCTGTTTTGGGGTTCTTGGCCCTTATCAGTGCAAACTGAACTGCAAATTGATGGAAAAAAACTGAAAATTTAACTGGTTGATGTGGATAAAGGGACAGATTTTATACATAGGACCCCAAGTTCTACGCTTAAAGGGGTTGTCTCACTACAAAGATTAGCTTTCGACATGTAGGGAACACTAAATGAAGACTTTTCCAAATAAATTGCTTGGTTGATTGTTTTTGTTGAGGAGCTACTCGTGATATCGCCTTCTGAAGGCTTTCTGGTGTCTCTAGTGACCGACCTGTTTGTCTGTTCTATCTGATAGCAGGGAGTGACGTCAAGACACAGGTTGCGTCACAGGACTGCCAGCAGTATGAGAGCATTTGTGTTACCTGATCTTTCAGACAAAAGACACTAATTACTACTGTTTATTTTAGCTCTCAAGATTCTCTGGACCTTGTGGAGATTGTTTATCTAATTATCAGTCTGAATACAGGAGCTCATATGCTACTTAGGCATAGCTTGACCGCAACGTGACTGTCTGCATTAATTAAAATATGCTACCGTCTCTATGAAACAGTGAGCATACGTATATGGATACGAACGCTAGTAGATACCAGACTACACCCTGCATGCACACCTGGACGCTTACAGGTCTCCTCAGAGGGTCGACAAAACCACCAACAGACTCTCGCTAGACTGTCCGAAACGGAAAAGTCACAGATCTATAAAACCCAGCGAACTTACCGTTTGGGAAAAGGAGTTGATCAGGCTCCAAGAGTTCGGGCAGTCCAGGAACAGATTACAACAGATTTAGTCAAAAGCAATTGTATTTGTGGAAATCGAGTTTTACTAGTAGTGGTGTGTGACAATATGCTTGACACCACTCACTATATAAACCACCGACAGTGACCTTGTCTATATTGTGTGTTCCGGTAGTCTATTACTAAATTGCTCTTCTATTTAAAGTGGACCTGTGACCTCCCCTGACACAGCTATTTTGATAAATTTTTCTGTTCCCGGTGAAATCACAATTCTGGAGCCTCTTCTCCTATAACTCTGTGCTGCGCTGTTCCTCTGTTATTCCTCCTAGAAGTGTGCTACTGAATCTGCCAGAAGGGTGTAACCATTGCAGTTTTCAGAGGGGCGTGTCCCTGCACACACTGACTATCACCTTTGATTGGACAATGGCAGACTCTGCAGGGACACTCCCCCAATTGGTAACACCCAGCTGACAACTTGGTAATACATTTCTAGGAGGAACAACAGAAAGTACAACACAGAGATACAAGAGAAGATACCACATAAGTGTTATTTCACATGGAAAACAAGGATTTACTAACATAGTGCGGTCAGGGGAAGTCACAAATCTTCTTTAATAATAAAGTTATTTTTCGTTATTTACCTGGTCCTGTAAATATTCATCCACACAGCCCCCATGACGAAGGTTTCGGAGGAGGATCTCTGCAGCTTCTGCACCGACACGGTCTGAGGGTACGCCTGTGAAAACACACACAGTATAAATATATGTATAGATATGACTTCATATAATATATACACATAACAATATCAGCAGCACACAAAATTAGAATACGTTGAAAAAAACATTCCTGCTTTAAAAAAATGAACTTTTTTTGAGGTTCTTAGTTCACACTTTTGCGCAAAATTGCTTAAGCCCACCTTCGACTTCAACGAGACCTCAATGCAGGTGGGTCCTACACTACGTTACACTAACGCTATATTTCTCTGTGGTCTATCAAGACCTACCTTTCAGAATGTGAAGGTACCAGCTACTGAATACACTGCACTGATTAAAAAGCCTGTGAAGATGGGTGGAGTGCTAAAAACCAAATATTGCTTTTGGATTCATATAATATATATATTATATATATATATTATTATATTTATATAAATATATTATATATATATATATATATATATATACACACACACACACACACACACACACACACACATACATATACACACGCATGCATAGATACACACACATACAGCTAATCAAAGAAGCACCACGATGATTAGCTTCAAGCATGGATGCAAAGGCAAATAAAGACCAAATACTTTGCTATTCTGATTTTGCTTTGTTTAAGTGATAGAGGAAATGTTGTTTCTCCTGCATTTTTACAGAAGCTTCCCTAGGTTACCAACCATCTCTTTCTGCTCTCAATGCTGCATAGTGGCCTCACTCCCTGAGTGTTATCTCCAGCACAGGAGCTCGTTTATCTTTGTTACTGACAAGCTGTAGTCTTGTGCATTACAGTTTACAAACCTCCTGCACTCATGTCACTGTAACAGGCTCATCAGGTATAGCAAAGCTGATATGCCAATCACTGCTATAGAACCATCCTCAGCCTGAACAGGAAGTGGGAGTCTGTAGCTGGCTGTGTAGAGCAGGCTCTATGAAAAGGCATGGTAAAAACCGCCCTTGAAATGGGTTTTCCCCATCAAGCTGCTTAACAGAGCTTGCTTTTTACAGCCAGCTTCAGGCTCCCACTTCCTGTTCAGGCTGTGGGCTTTTCGACAGCTTTAGGCTCCCACTTCCTGTTCAGGCTGTGGGCGGTTCTACAGCTTCAAGATCCCACTTCCTGTTCAGGATTCAGGCGGTTCTACAGGTTCATGCTCCCACTTCCTGTTCAGGCTGTGGGCAGTTCTACAGCTACAGGCTACCACTTCCTGTTCCGGCTGTTCTTTAGCTTTAGGCTCCTACTTTCTGCTCAGTTTCTACAGCAGTGACTGCTATTCCTAGCTGAGCCTGTTAGAGGGACATTAGTAGTAGAAGGGTTTTAACAGCAGGATACAGAGCTACAGAGCTCTAAAGGGTTAAATTCTGTCAGTAAGAAACATGAACAGGCTCCTGTGCTGCTGACAAGACACAAAAGGAAGTGATGTCACCATCCCCTTGAAAGCTGCTGGAGCGGAGAGAGGTGGTCGGTAACCTAGAAAGCTTGTGTACGCAAGCAGGAGATAAGAACTGCTCTAACTGCTAAATCAAAACAGCAATGTAATTGGAAATAGTCTTTATTAAGCTTTGCCTACATGTTTAAAGCCACATCAATATCCCATTAAGCAACCTGCAGGCCACAGAACCTCAGAATAACAACAGAATAATACAGATTTTCAGTGATTTGTATTATGCCAACTTTTTAGCAAAAAAAGTTATATTTATATATATTACAGATAGATAGATACGAGATAGATACGAGATAGATAGATAGATACGAGATAGATAGATAGATACGAGATAGATGGATAGATACGGGATAGATGGATAGATAGATACGGGATAGATACGGGATAGATACGGGATAGATACGGGATAGATACGGGATAGATACGGGATAGATGGATAGATACGGGATAGATACGGGATAGATACGGGATAGATACGGGATAGATACGGGATAGATACGGGATAGATACGGGATAGATATAGATACGGGATAGATACGGGATAGATAGATAGATACGGGATAGATACGGGATAGATACGGGATAGATACGGGATAGATACGGGATAGATACGGGATAGATGGATAGATACGGGATAGATAGATAGATACGGGATAGATGGATAGATACGGGATAGATGGATAGATACGGGATAGATGGATAGATACGGGATAGATGGATAGATACGGGATAGATGGATAGATACGGGATAGATGGATAGATAGATACAGGATAGATAGATAGTACGAGATAGATAGATACAGATGATAGATACAGGATAGATACGAGAGAGATAGATACGAGATGGATAGATAGATACGAGATGGATAGATAGATACGAGATAGATAGATATGAGATAGATAGATACGGATAGATAGATACATAGATAGATATGAGATAGATAGATATGGGATAGATAGATAGATACGAGATAGATAGATACGAGATAGATAGATACGAGATAGATAGATACGAGATAGATAGATACGAGAGAGATAGATACGAGATAGATAGATACGCGATAGATAGATAGATACGCGATAGATAGATACGCGATAGATAGATAGATAGATAGATAGGAGATAGTTATTTACGAGATAGATAGATACGAGATAGATAGATACGAGATAGTTAGATACGAGATAGATTAGATACGAGATAGATAGATAGGGAGTTTAGATAGATACAAAGATAGATAGATACGAGAAAAGATACGAGATAGATAGATACGAGATAGATACGAGATAGATAGATTACGAGATAGATACGAGATTAGATAGATACGAGATAGATACAGATAGATAGAAAAACGAGATAGTTTACGAGATAGATAGATACGAGATAGAAAAACGAGATAGATAGATACGAGATCGACACGAGATAGATAGATACGAGATAGATACGAGATAGATAGATACGAGATAGATACGAGATAGATAGATACGAGATAGATACGAGATAGATAGATACGAGATAGATACGAGATAGATAGATACGAGATAGATACGAGATAGATAGATACGAGATAGATACGAGATAGATAGATACGAGATAGATAGATACGCGATAGATAGATACGAGATAGATAGATAGATAGATACGAGAGAGATAGATACGAGAGAGATAGATACGAGAGAGATAGATACGAGAGAGATAGATACGAGATAGATAGATACGAGAGAGATAGATACGAGAGAGATAGATACGAGAGAGATAGATACGAGAGAGATAGATACGAGAGAGATAGATACGAGAGAGATAGATACGAGAGAGATAGATACGAGAGAGATAGATACGAGAGAGATAGATACGCGATAGATAGGCGATAGATAGATACGCGATAGATAGGCGATAGATAGATACGCGATAGATAGATACGAGATAGATAGATACGAGATAGATAGATACGAGATAGATAGATACGAGATAGATAGATACGAGATAGATAGATACGAGATAGATAGATACGAGATAGATAGATACGAGATAGATAGATACGAGATAGATAGATACGAGATAGATAGATAGATAGATACGAGATAGATACGAGATAGATACGAGATAGATAGTACGAGATAGATACGAGATAGATTAGATAAGAGATAGATACGAGATAGATACGAGATAGATACGAGATAGATACGAGTTTAGATACGTGATAGAATACGAGATAGATACGAGATAGATACGGATAGATACGAGATAGATACGAGATAGATACGAGATAGATACGAGATAGATACGAGATAGATACGAGATAGATACGAGATAGATACGAGATAGATACGATATAGATACGAGATAGATAAGAGATAAAATACGAGATAGATTACGGATAGATACGAGATTAGATACGAGATAGATACGAGATAGATACAAAGATAGATAGATAGATACGAGATAGATATTAGATACGAGATAGATAGATAGATACGAGATAGATAGATAGATACGAGATAGATAGATAGATACGAGATAGATAGATAGATACGAGATAGATAGATAGATACGAGATAGATAGATAGATACGAGATAGATAGATACGAGATAGATAGATAGATACGAGATAGATAGATAGATACGAGATAGATAGATAGATACGAGATAGATAGATAGATACGAGATAGATAGATAGATACGAGATAGATAGATAGATACGAGATAGATAGATAGATACGAGATAGATAGATAGCGAGATAGATAGATAGATACGAGATAGATAGATAGATCCCGAGATAGATAGATAGATACGAGATAGATAGATAGATACGAGATAGATAGATAGATACGAGATAGATAGATAGATAGAGATAGATAGATAGATACGAGATAGATAGATAGATACGAGATAGATAGATAGATACGAGATAGATAGATAGATACGAGATAGTTAGATACGAGATAGTTTGATGAATACGAGATAGATAGATAGATACGAGATAGATAGATACGAGATAGATACGAGATAGATAGATAGATATGAGATAGATAGATAGATATGAGATAGATAGATATGAGATAGATACGAGATAGATAGATACGAGATAGATAGATACGAGATAGATAGATACGAGATAGATAGATACGAGATAGATAGATACGAGATAGATAGATAGATAGATAGATAGATATGAGATAGATAGATACGAGAGAGATAGATACGAGAGAGATAGATACGAGATAGATAGATACGAGATAGATAGATAGATACGAGATAGATGGATAGATACGAGATAGATAGATAGATAGATATATACGAGATAGATGGATAGATACGAGATAGATGGATAGATACGAGATAGATGGATAGATACGAGATAGATAGATAGATCCGAGATAGATAGATAGATACGAGATAGATACGAGATAGATAGATAGATACGAGATAGATAGATAGATACGAGATAGATACGAGATAGATAGATAGATACGAGATAGATAGATAGATACGAGATAGATAGATACGAGATAGATAGATACGAGATAGACAGATAGATACGGGGATAGATAGATAGATACGGGATAGATGGATAGATACGGGATAGATGGATAGATACGGGGATAGATAGATAGTTTCGAGATAGATAGATTGATACAAAGATAGATAGATAGATACGAGATAGATAGATAGATACGAGATGATAGATAGATAAAATAGATAGATAGATAGATAGATGATACGAGATAGATAGATAGATAGATACGAGATAGATAGATAGTTTAGATACGAGATAGATAGATAGATACCGAGATAGATAGATAGATACGAGATAGATAGTTTACGAGTTGATAGATAGTTAGATACGCGATAGTTAGATAGATAGTTACGAGATAGATAGATAGATAGATACGAGATAGATAGATAGATAGATAGATACGAGTTAGATTGATAGATAGATAGATACGAGATAGATAGATAGATACGAGATAGATAGATAGATACGGGGTAGTAGAATAGATAGGGAGATAGATAGATAGATACGAGATAGATAGATAGATACGAGATAGATAGATAGATACGAGATAGATTTTTTCATTACCTTTCCGTCCCAGGGACGACCCTGCAAATAAACATCCTGTCGATGTCTCCGCTACGATTCTACAAAAGACGACAGAGGCTGAGGTTATTAAACTTCTCATGATTTCTTAAACGTGGATGTCTAGGATTCAGGAGAGGGGTCATTGATCCAGGGATTTTTCTGATTGCCAGATTGGAGTCCGGAAGGAATTTTTCCCTAAAATGAGGACAATTGGCTTCTACCTCAAATTTGGGGGTTTTTTTCCTTCCCCTGGATCAACACTATAGCACACTAGACTGAACTAGGTGGACGTCTGTCTTTTTTCGGCCTTACAAACTATGAAACTATGGATCTGCAAATACCACAACCTAAAGATCTCTGGATAAAATGTCCATCTCCGTGGCAGCCCACATATCCATCCATCAGCTATGGGAAATGCCGTGGTGTCTTAGTAATTTAAGCAGTTCCTGGCTGGACTATTCCCTCTCCCTTCCCAAGTATATTTTCCTTAGTACATATAGGTTTGAGCGCTAGAACACTTTTGCGCATTCGGTTATTCTACAAATTTTATCTCCTTTTTTCTGTGATAGTTTAGGCTTTTCTTTTATGTAATTTTTACATTTCCAGTATGAGGAAAAATTATGTTTATCACAGTTTTAACAGCAAAGCTTTATAATTGCGTCACTTTTCCATTACGTGTGTGACAAAGTTTTAGAGTCGTTGAGGACAGGTTAAAAGTCTAGGTAGTGTATTTAATACAGTTTTATTTTTTGTATTATTATCCTATTTTACATATTGTGACCCCTATAAGGTCAAACAAAGATCTCTGGGAGGCATTTTTATACAATTTTTTGTTTCTATTTTCCCAGTAGAGATATGTTCAGATGGCGTCTTTACGTTGCGCACCGCAAATCACCTTTCGTTAAACGTATGTGCTTGCAAGCACGTACTTTCAAAGCACAAATGCCGCACAATCTCCCAAGGCAGATTTCTGCCTTGTATACACTTGTGTTTTGCAGCGTGTAAGAAGAGAAATCCTACAATGATTTTACACAGCACTAAATGAGGGCTGTACTTGGACGTTTTGGAACAAATATATATGCTCCGAATTACACCCCGCAAATACACTGTGTGAACATCCACTAACACAGCTGTGCAATTAGTGTGCAGCTGCGCACTCTGCATGGTCATTTCAGAACGCGTGTGCAGAGTTAGGCCATGTTCACACGGCGTATTTGGGCGCTGATTGGAGCCGTACTGTGCGCCGGATTTGCGCTGCAGTACGGCTCCATTCCATCCCAGTCAGTACGGTAATCCACAGTTCTCATAGAGAACTGTGGATTCCGTCTCCTCTCCCCGCTCGGCGAATCCGCCGCGGGGGGAGAAAGTGACATGCACATTATTTACGGCGTATACGCGCGCATGAACAATGTGTGTCTATGGGGGCCGGCGAGTTGCCGGCCCCCCGCCCCCCCTGCACGGCTACCGGCGTAACTGCGGGGCGAACTCCGTCCCCGCAATTACGCCATGAGGCCGTGTGAACAAAGCCTTAGGGTATGGTCACACGGCGTATTGGGGCGCGTACAGTATGTGCCGCAATACGCCGGGTGTTTTGGAATTACGCGCTGATCAGCACTTACTTCCAAAGAACGGGGGGAGCGGGGTTTGGGGAGGCGGCTCCCGGCTGGCCCCATTGACTCTCATTGTCAGCAGAGGGGGGGGCGTAATCCATAGTTCTCTGAGCTATGAATTACCGTAATTGCGGTGGATTTCGATGCTTATAGAGCGCAATACACAGCAAAATAAGCTGTGCCAACCAGCCAAATGTTTATGGTCAAAGGGCAGTTGGTATCAAATTAAGGACAAGTACCCCAGGTTACAAGTCATGTCTCTAGGGGGTACTCTGTCCCCATGCTGTACTATGAATTGGTGCAGACACAGCATATGAATAAATAATAGCTGTGGGTATACTATAATGTGGCTAAAAGTGCAAGGTACATAAGGTATTGTGGCCATCATTTGTTTGGCAGATGCTGGGGATAACCTGGGTGCCGAATTTCAATTAGCCCAATCCTTTGCTCTTCCTGCAGAGAAGTCACCGCCTGAGATGTTCGGAAACGGCGTACTCCCCACTGACAACTTATGCATATTCAGCCATACTGAGCATACATGTGAATGAAGAGGATGGACAATACAACTGGCAGCCCAACAAGCCTCTGGTGGGCACCTTAAGAACTTGGCTTAGAAACATTGGAAAACACTATCCAAGGTCTGTTTTAGTATATTCCTGTGCATTAAAGGGGTTGTCTCACTACACTGATTCATCTCACCTCAGTCCTGGAGTGATTTAATTGCAGCTAACCTTTTCTTGGGTTCAGGGTAATGTCAGGGGCGGGTTTACTGGCTTCCACTGGGCTGCAGTCGAAGCAAGGTCTGTAGCTATAGCAACCAGTGCTGGCAGCCTATCAGGAGAGACTGAACAGGTCTGTAGCTACAGAGACCAGTGCTGGCCGCCTATCAGGAGAGATCAAACAGGTCTGTAGCTATAGTGACCAGTGCTGGCAGCCTATCAGGAGAGATCGTACAGGTCTGTAGCTATAGTGACCAGCACTGGCAGCCTATCAGGAGAGACTGAACAGGTCTGTAGCTATAGTGACCTGAGGAGCTGATGCAGCCCATACAAGAGGGGATATCTCAGAACAGGTAGGACGCTGTTAATGGACACATACTGCAAAGTGACTTGTTTTTGCAAGATCTTTAACATAAAAAACAGCGATCCCTGTAGTGAGACAACCTCTTTAACAATACTGGAGCATCGTCTCCTATAAATCTGTGTTGTGCTGTTCCTCTGTTATTCTTCCTAGAAATTTACTACTAAATCAGTCAAATGGGTGTTGCCATTCCTGTTTTCAAAGGGGTGTGTCCCTGCACACACTAACCGTCAGCACTGATTGGTCAATATCACACTGTACAGGGACACACCTCTAATTGGTAACACCCAGCTGACAAATTGGTGATGAATTTCTAGTTGGAGTAACAGGGGAGCCAAACAAAACCATTATTTCACAGGGAACAATAGTATTTACTAAAAGAGATGAATCAGGAGACGTCACATATTTAGTACAAGCTTCAATACAGCTCATTGCCCTCTTTATACAATTATAGTGCACTGATCTGCAATTTACATAACCAAAAAACACTTACATGATCCCACTGCCGTTCCCTACAGCTTTGTCTCCGGGTTCTTGAACACCTTGGATACTCACATAGAGATCTCGGAGCTCCCGTCGTATGCAGCGAACTGCAGCTGAGATCATGTCCTTCACCATCTATGGAAAATAAAATATATGGTCTAATAGATCCCAGTGCAACCACTCGCTAAAACCAACATGCTCAGTATTGAGGACAGGCCATAGAAATCATAAGCTACAGCTACATGTCACACCGATTGTAAAGCAACACACATTTTTCATCCACAGCTGTCAAATGACAGAAAATGGATCCTCTTGGTCACCGCGAGAAGATGGTATGAGCCACACCAGGGAGCGGAATCTAAGGGGCCCCCAGTTCTTCACCAGTGCCCGCCGCAAGCCAGTTGGACTTTGCTGCAGGGGACTCCCGGGCCGCTACCTCTGATGTGACCACTCGCAGTGATGGCCGAGGTGCTGCGCTGTACAAAAGGGTCATGCAATGGCGTAGTCAAGTCCAGACAATAAGGTCAGCAAATGAAGTCAAACTCCAAGTAATGGGTCAGTACACTGAAGAACACAATCAAAGCTCACTCGTCTCACACTAAACTCGAAACAACTGGCAGCGAGATGTGAGGGAAGTGGGCTAATCAAGGGTCAATACCCAGCGATTATCCAATCAGAGATGCGCTGGCCCTTTAACCCCTTAGGCTATGTTCACACGGCTTATTTCGGGGCGTATTTACGGACGTATTTACGTCCGCAGATACGTCCTGAAATACATTTCAAATACGTGTCGCAAAGTGTGGCACGTATCTCGGGTCGTAAATACAATCCTCATTCTTTACTATGGGGATTTACGTTGCGAAATACGCCTCAGTAAGTGACAGGGGACTTAATTTTACGATCGTATTTACGGACGTATTTACGCCCGCAAATACGTCGCGAAAATAAGCCTCGTGTGAACGACGAGGCGTATTTTACATTGGAATCAATGCTAATCTAATTGTTCATTATTTGAAACGTATTTCGGGATGTATTTGCGGACGTAATTACGTCCATAAATACGCCCCGAAATAAGCCGTGTGAACATAGCCTTAAGCCGAACGCCTGAAAAGTAGTTAATGACCAGCACATTTTTTTTCAGTTTTTGCCTCCTTGCGTTTCAACAGTTGTAACTTTTTTATTTTTTCAATGACGCAGCTGTATGAGACCTTGTTTTATTCGAGACAAGTTGTACTTTATGGGGGAATAGTTTAAGTACAATTATAAATAATTGCAGTATTTTATTTTATTTTATTTTTTTTTTACACCATTCACATTACACACTTAATAACTTGTTAGATTAACTGTACAGGTTTTTACGGTCGTGTGGATACCAAATATGTGTAGGTTTTTTTGTGCGTGTAATTTATGTACAATTGTTTGTTATTAAATCTTTATTTTTAGTTTATTCTTTTTTTTTTTTTTTTTTACACTTTTTATGTTTTTTTTTGTACTTTTTTTTACTCCCATGAAGGGAGAACTGTTTAACATTTTTTTACATTTTTTTTTTTTTACACTTAGTAATGTATTAGCATATTCATATATGCTAATACATTCTAATCTGTGTCAGTTTGACACAGGCAGTGATTAGGACAGCTCACAGTGCATCCTGATCACTGGCTTCTTACACAGACTGTCCTGGGGCTACTCTAGGTCCCCAGAGCTGACTGTGCAGCCGTTCCCCGAGCTCTGTCAGGTCACCGGGTGTTCCGATCACCCGACAGAGCAGGGGAACCATTTGATTGCGCTGCGGTAACGCTCCGCCGCAATCAAAGGGTTAAAGCATCGGGTTGCGGAGGTTTCCTCTGCTCCCCGATGCTCGCAGGAGATGCTCTGGGATCAGGGCTGTGTAGTACAGCCCCGATCACAGCACAATTGCGGCGCCGGGCGCCGCAAACTCCGATGTCTGCAGAGACGTCGCTGCAGACGAACGACCTGAAATGCCCACCGTCAAAAGATGGTGCGCGGTCGTTAAGGAGTTAAATCTCAGAGACGGAGGACAGAGCAGTGCAGGAGCGGGGAGAGGTAAGTAGCGGCAGACCCGGGACAGGCAGACATGAGCATGACCATAGTCCAAAGCAGGATCACAGCACACTTTAAGAATTTTTCTTCACGTTGGACGTTGTTGTCTCAATGTGCAAACACAATTAATAGTTGCCAGATCACTGACTGCTTTTTTTTTTTTGCACTGCTTGTAACCATGGGCAAAACTAGAATTCATAGAACCCCAGACCAAAATGAGATGGGGCCTAGCCACCTAATGACAAGGAGTTAAAACAGCAGCATAAATAGCAATAATTATATATAAATAATACCACCATGTATCAGAGAACCCACATAGTAGAGCTGGAGAGCAGAAAGCCACCAACTACATGTTACCTACAAAAAAAGGAACAATGTTCTTGCACTTAAAGGGGCTGTCTCGCTTCCTTACTTCGGCTGAGTCACACTTCTCTTAGCTTCCCAGCTCTGTGAATGCAGGGGCGTTTCTTCCCCCTCCCCTCTGAGTCCACATATCACTGTGTCTCTCCCCATCAGTCTTATTTTATAAGAGCTGTATACATACCACAGGCTGCATTCAATCTAATCTGAGCACTGATCTCTCACAGCCGGAGATGTATTACAGCTTTCTAAGAACGGCACAGATCTGCGTGTATGCAGGAGAGTTAGGCACAGGGACAAAACTGTCATGTTTTCTCATTGTACAATCTGCTGCAGTTTGTTTCTGCTCGGTGTGGAAACAGAAAATGCTACGGCCTCTTCCTCGGAGTCAGACACACCGCTCCATGAATCGACCCAGGGGCTGTACAGAATGTAAATGAGCTTTCCGCTAGTGAATTGCAAGGAGGAGGGATTAGACCCATACTGGATATCAGTGTAAATAAAAACACAAGATAAGGGACACTGTGAGAACAAGGCAGCTTTACTAATGACATCCAATTGCAAAGTTGCTTGTTTTCACTGTCCCCATATACTGAAGACCATTTAATGAAACGATAACACCCCTTTAAAGGGAACCTGTCACATAGGTTATGCCCCCCTTGCTGAGGACAGCACAAACTAGTGTCAGACCTGCTGTTCCCAGCGCTGTGTCCCTTATTCTGTAAGATGCAGCAGTTTTAGAGCATTTACCCCTCAAATCTTATTCATGAGCAGGTGTTAGCTCCACCCACCAAAGGCTAGCTCCGCCCACTGACAGTTATTCACGTTTCTACCTTTTCAAAGTAATAGGTTTGTCAGTTGAGGTGGACGGGGCTAGCCACAGGTGGGCGGGGTTTGAAAAAAACTGACACTCTGAAGGACTCTTCGAATGACTCTTCTGGCTGAAAACTGCAGATTTGAGCCTTAAATACACGGAAACTCCAGCATCTTACAGAGTAAGGGGCACACTGCTGGGAACAGCAGGTCTGACACTGGCTTGTGCTGCCCTCAGCAAGGGGGGCAAAAACTATGTGACAGGTTCTCTTTAAGTGTGGACACCTCAACCTCTGGGCCCCGGGCGGTCGCGATGGCCCTAGTTGCCCACATACTTGTAGCACATGCACACTTACCTTGTATGGAAGGACACCGGCCACGAATGCCCGGCCATAGATCTTTACGATTGAGCCTCGATCCGTCAAGTTAATTGGTTTTAAGTATTTGACGGGGGAGACCCGGACTAGGATTTCCCCTCCACCACGAGGGTAGTAGCCCCTGTGCGAAAAAAAAGATGAAACATAAGAAAATAGGGAGGATTGTGTCAAACGTTTTGCCACCACTATTATCTGGAGAAATTTACTAAAACTGAAGACACTGCATTAAAAACAGCTCATGGAATGTAGAAGTGGGTTTTAGAAACTTTTTGGGTAGAAAAATGGGGAGTGGCCAAGAGTTGTAAAACCCCAAAATTATGTATGAAAACTGTCTAGGGTAAAACGTTGTTGCCCCTAGCCGCCAACAGGCCCATTGCCGCCCAAACAGAGGCCCCTAGCCCCAATCAGAGCCCCTGCCGCCAAAACAGAGCCCGTAGCCCCCAATCAACCCGACCGCCAATCAGAGCCCTAGCCCCCAATAGACCCCCGCCCAATAGACCCCTAGCCGCCAATCAAGCCCATAACCGCCAAACAGAGCCCCTAGCGCCAACAAGCCCATAGCCGCCAATCAGAGCCCATAGCCGCCAATCAGAGCCCATAGCCGCCAATCAGAGCCCATAGCCGCCAATCAGAGCCCACAGCGACCAATCAGAGCCCACAGCGACCAATCAGAGCCCACAGCGACCAATCAGAGCCCATAGCGACCAATCAGAGCTCTTTTTATTTCATATAATGTTCTGGAAAACTAAAAGCTGAGCTCTGACTGGTTGCTATAGGTTCTGATTGATATATATGGGCTGTGATTGGTTGCTATGGGCAATAAGGACAGTCTTACTGCCAAACAGTTTTCATACATAAGGCTCAATGTTTTCTGATGCAATATATATGCCAGCGATAGAGAAAGAAGGAAAAGGGTTTAATGAGCCTACAGAGTGAGTGGTGCCACATATACTACTTTGATAAATTTGCATATCTTTTACAACATTCATGCATCCTACACTATTGGTAGCATTTCCTCTTTTTTCCCTCACAAGTGAAACCAAATCCCTCAAAAGATGTAGAGGACAAAGGAAAGAGAAAAGAGATGAGACCATTGAAGAGGTTTTGCCATCTTCCAAAATCCCTTCTGAGGCCCGCTCGTAGCGGGCCACGAGCAGGCCTCAGAGAACCGCGAACCAGCAATGCTTACGCAGATCTACCCAATTATTTCTATGGGACTTCCAAAAATAGCTGACGCAGTGTTTATTCATAACTCTAACAGACATGAATGGGGGAGAGCTGCGCAAGTGCGGCCATCTTCCTGTTCTCGGAGGCCGGCTCATAGTTAACTATGAGCCGGCCACCACAGAGGACTTTGCCAAGAGGCAAAGCCCCTTTACTGCAGCCCTCAAGAGGTCTAATCTGATTTTGAGACTTTCTGGCACGAAAAAAGTTGTGCATCTCTGATTGAGATCAATTATTTTAAAATGGGATGTAATACTTGTTTCATTGCAATTATTGGTCACTGCAGAGCGACGTTTAATGAGAAGTCTCTGCTAATATTATATAACAGGATATATTAGAGTGAAGTTGGGTAGTATTGGAAAAATATGGCAGCGTTCTTCCAGAAACAGCACCGTATATGTGACTGGTATTGCAGCTGAGCTCTACTGAAGTCCAGGCAAGAGAGCTACAATACCACATGTGGACAGGTGTGGTGCGGTTTCAGGAAGAAAGCAGCGGGGTTTTGCTAATCTGGGCAGTTCGGTGGCTCAGTGATTAGCACTTTTGCCTTGCTGCAATGGAGTTCTGGTAGGACCCCGTCCCGGGAGGCCACCAGCGGACCCCGTCCCGGGAGGCCACCAGCGGACCCCGTCCCGGGAGGCCACCAGCGGACCCCGTCCCGGGAGGCCACCAGCGGACCCCGTCCCGGGAGGCCACCAGCGGACCCCGTCCCGGGAGGCCACCAGCGGACCTCCTTCTGGGAGGCCACCAGCGGACCGTTCTTTACCTTTCTCCCTAAAAAGCATTGGGTTCCCCTCTTCCCTGTGCGCCAGACCAAGACTGGGACCTGAGTTCAAATCCCACCAAGGACAACATCTGCAAGCAGTTTCTATGTTGTACCCATATTTGTCTGGGCTTCCTTTGGGTACTCAAGTTTCCCCCAGACTCCAAAAACATACAGGTAGGTTAATCTGGAATTTAAATTGTGAGCTCCAATGGGGACAAAACAATGTGAATACTGACAAGCTCTGTGGAATATAATGGTGCTATATAAATGAATAAAATAAATGATCATAGAGGAGTCGTGTTTTACGGAGCTGTTCTCACCTTCTCCGGATGTCACAATCTAATTTAAAGGAGAAATGTTCAGCAATTGGCTTAAAGACCTGTCCAGGGGAGAAAAAATAAAAATAAGCACCAATGATTTACTTGAATAAAATATGGTGTGGAACATAACATACATACAGGGTTTAACTTATTGTTTTAGAAGCGGAGTTCTCTCTTGGGTACCATGAGCCTCAGACTATTCTCTTTTGGTCTTGCAGATCTGCCGCATGAACAGGGGACACTTTTTTTTTTTATAATAAGCCTATGATAGATTATAGACATACTGGGGCACATTTATTAAAACCGCCTAGCAGTAAGACCCTGTTTGTTGCCCATAGCAGCCAATCAGCGCCCATAGCAACCAGAGTGCAGCTTTCATTTCTAAGGGTATGTTCATACGATGTATTGCGGCTCGTACTCCCGGGCCCCATTGACATGCATTACTATGGGGATAGCTATGGATTACCGTAATTATGGGGTGCATTTTCCCTTGTATTAAGTGCAATACGCGGCGAAATGCGCTCCAAAGTAAGCTGTGTACATACCCTTATACTGCACTGGTAAAAATGAAAGCTGAGCTCCTACTGGTTGCTATGGGCAACAGAGAAAGTCTTACTTTGAGGTTAAGGGTATGTTCACATGACTCATTTGGGCGGGCATTTCGCTGTGTATTGTGCTTTATATGCGGCAAAATGCCCGCCGCAATTACGGTAATTCATAGCTCTCAGAGGGGGAGAGTTGACATGTCAATTGTTCACGGCGATGACACGCCGCTGACAATGCATGTCAATGGGGCCGGCGCCTCTCCCATTCTTTGGGAATACGCACTGATCAGCACAACTCCCAAATCACCCGGCGTATTGCGATGCATACTATACGCGCTGCAATACACCGTGTGAACATAGCCTTAGTTCTCATGGCTGATTTCGACGCAGAGTTCAGCGTCCAATTCAACATCAAGACCTTGTCTGAAAAGCGTCTCAGAAGTGCCTTTTCAGACAAGGTTTTGATCAGGTTTTTTTTCCTTGTGGTTTCAGACAAGGTTTTCTCTCTGAAACACCCATACAAATTAATAGCCAGGACAAAAAAACACGCCAAGGTTTTGGATGAGGTTTTGAAGCTCTCCGTTAATTCCTATGGGGATTGTCAGCACTGAAAACGCTTCAAAAGTGGACATGACCGTTCTTTTTCAAGGCCCAAAGAGGCGCAGAAGAATCTAATCGTATGTGAACTACAACGCTGTTTTACATAAGAATCAATGGAAATTGAACTTGGGGCGTTTTGGATGCTTTTTTGACACAGTTTTGGGCGAGGAAACAGCGTCAAAATCAGCCGCGTTAACATTCCCTTTTGGAATGTTCACACGGTGTCTTGGATACGTTTCTGCAATACGTAAACGTATACAAAAACATACCACAAAGTGTGGTCCGTTTTTGGATACGTTTTTCTAGACAGCAAAAACGTATCCCTATTGTTTCTATAGGATTTTTCAATGCGTAAAATGGATCAAGAATTGACCCATCAGTTCTTTGAACACATCCGTTTTACGCAATGAAAATAGGTATGTAAAAACATGTATGGTCTGAACGACGACACATGTTTTACATTGAAATCAACGTAATCACACAACATTGTTAACATGAACATTGTTTTTTGGTGCGTAAAATGTACCCAAAAACGTACTTAAATGCCGTGGGAGCATACCCTTAGACATGCTGGGCCTCATTTATCAAAACTGTCTAAGGGTATGTTCACACGGCGTATTTGCGGTCTGTATTTCAGATCGTAACTGTGCGGCAATGCACCCGAAGTACGGGCCACAAGTATGATAATTCATAGCTCTCATTGAGAGCTATGATTACCTGCCGTATGTGCTGGGGAATGTAAAAGTCAATGGGAACAGGCACAGAGCATTTTAGAAGTACGCACTGGCCAGCGCTTACTTCTAAAACACCCGGGATATTGCGGAACGTACAGTACCCACCACACAATGCAGGTGAACATACCCCGAGACTGTCCTTATTGCCCATACCAACCAATCAGAGCTTGACCTTAATTTTTACAGAGTAGCATAAGTAATAAAAAGCTGAGCTCTGATTGGTTGCTATGGGTTCTGATTGATTGCTATGGGCCCTGGTCGGTTGCTATGGGCAACAAGGAAAGTCTTATTGCTAGAAAGTTGCCATAACTTTTAGATTGGGTTTCTGCAAAAAGTTACATGCATGAAACCTTTAGTAAAACAAAAATAGGAAATTGTATTGTTCTTGTGCACAATGTCCTGGTATCCTATGTAACCGTGCACGGTGATATCTCAAGAAGTGTCCGTCAGTCAGGTGAGTATTATCAGGGTATATATTTAGCGGTGAACAACAACCGCATTTATATGTTATAGGGAACGAGCCTAAAATAAGAGGGTAAAGTAGGTTTCAATGAAATGTTTGGTTTACATGCTTGACTACCAACGTATGTGGCATACAAACCATGGTGGTGTAGTCAATCTGCGGGGCCATCTCTGCATTTGTGCCACCTTTAAAGATCAATTCGGAAGGGGTTTCAGCAAAGAGGACACAGGGAAGAGAGACCTGAAGTAATAAGCAGACGCTCCTAAAAAGACAATTGGGGGGGGGCAGCAATGGAAGAGGAATTAGTCAGGAGGCAATTATTCTGTATCAAGAATACTGAGCAACACACAACAAATCGGTCTCTACAACCCTCTTATTGAGAAGGTCTGAAAAAGTTCTTAAAGGGATTGTCCAGTGGAAGAAAAAAAAAAATATATTTTTAAATAAATAATCTCTCTCCATAGTTCAGCACTTTTTATATATAATTTAATTGCATTTTCTGCAATTCTACAACATCTTGGATGATAGGAAGCTCAGTAGTTCTGTGTCTTGAGGGATAGGAAACATCTGGGTCGAGCCCAGGAGATCAGGTGACCAAAAGTGTGTGGCTTTTTCAGGCTACTCTTTAAAAACCACACCCCTTTGGTCCTTTCTTCCATGGTTTACAACATGAGGGAAGAAACAAGAGACATGCGCCGAGACTGAGGTTGGGAGGAATAAAGGCATAATCCAGCAAACCATCCTGGAGCCGGTAGTTTTACAGGACAAAAGAAAACGGCTTTCAAAAAAGGAAATGCTTCTGCTTGGCTGCAGAGAAGGGAGGCCCCAAACCACAGAAAATGTAAAAATAACAGCAACAAAATCACAGAGAGATGAAGGAAGATTCAGGAAAGAAGCTGAGAATTGTTTTCCCCATTGACCAGCTGAGTTTTTTTCTGTTCCCCCACTCTGCATTTCAGGAGCAACTTTTTTTTTTATATTATTATTTTATTTCTCACTAATGGGCGTGTGGCTTTTATGTGGCAGAAATTGTACTTTTTCTTTTGCTATTCAATATGAGTATAGGAAAAGAAAAAAAAAATGACATTTGTATTCTGTTTAGTTCTGCACTAAATAACCTCTTACATTAATTCATCAGGTTAACATATTTGTGTGGATACCAAATATATATAGGTTTTTTCATGCTCTCTGCTTGCTGAAGCCCCAGATCTGTCAGTGCAAAGGGCAGCAACAGTTTCAATGACTTGTAAGTATATAGATGCACAAAAGTCCGCTTCCACCCTTACGGTCTCCACTGTGTTCAACAATTAGTTCTGGGTGTGTAATCCAGCAAGGACCCAGAGAAAAAGGCCCATGGATTCAAAGGCTTATACCGATAAAGTTAGATAGGTATCCTCCAGTCCTTGTTTCAAGTTAAAAAACTAATTACTTTATTTTCATCCTTTAATAATAGCCATAACAGCTAACGCGTTTCGGGTTGTTATACCCTTATTCATATGCTATGCATAAGGATATAACAACCCGAAACGCGTTAGCTGTTATGGCTATTTTTTAAAGGATGAAAATAAAGTAATTAGTTTTTTAACTTGAAACAAGGACTGGAGGATACCTATCTAACTTACTTTGCATGACTTACCAAATATCTGTTATGGGGAAAAAGGAAAATACTCAAAACTAGAATTGGGACTATAATACACTTTTGCATTGCAACCTCTCTACAAAACAAAAAGGGATCTTGCAGCTCTCCTCCCCTTTAATTTCTATGGGAGTTCAAAATATAACCAACCAGTCACTCGGCTATCTCCAAAACTCCCATAAAAAATTAATGGGGAAGATGGCCGCAAGCGTGGCCCTCCTCATTCAGTAACAAGGTCGGCTCGTAGCTAGCCATGACCCGATCTGTAATGTGGAGGTTTCTTTGTGGGGACATCTCTTTAAAGAGAACCTGTCACATAGTTTATGCCCCCCTTGCTGAGGGCAGCACAAGCTAGTGTCAGACCTGCTGTTTCCAGCACTGTGTCCCTTATTCTGGCAGATGCTGGAGTTTTTGAATATTTAGTGCTCAAATCTGCAGTTTTCAGCCAGAAACGAGTCAAAGAGTCAGTTTTTTTTCAAACTCCACCAACCTGAGGCTAGCCACGCCCACCTAAACTGATAAACCTATTACTTTGAATAGGTAAAAACATGTGAATAACTGTCAGGTGGGCGGGGCTAGCCTTTGGTGGGCGGGGCCAACACCTGCTCATGAATAAGATTTGAGCATTAAATATTCTAAAACTCCAGCATCTTACAGAATAAGGGGCACAGCGCTGGGAACAGCAGGTCTGACACTAGCTTGTGCTGCCCTCAGCAAGGGGGGCAAAATCAATGTGACAGGTTCTCTTTAAAAGAAGCAAACAAAAAAAAATATATACAGGCAGTCCCCTACTTACATACGTCCCCTAGTTACAAACAGAGACTTATGGGGCGTGGCTGACATTCAACACTGAGTTAAGCCCCATGATAACCAAGTGCCAGCATGCCACAGCTGCACGAGATACAGAACCTTAGGTGAAATCATCTAAAAAAGGGCACAGACAGCAGAACAAATGTAAAAACTGTTCCCTGCACTATCCAAAACTAAAACTTTTTTTTTGCTGGGATTACATTTAATAAATATACATGTTCCAACTTACATACAATTTCAACTTAAGAACAAACCTACAGTCCCTATCCCGTTTGTAACCCGGGGACTACCTGTAATATAATTGTATTTATATACACACACACAGTTGAAACCAGAGGTTTACATACACTATACAAAAAGATATAAATCCATATCACTGTCTGACATGAAATCAGAATAAACCTTATCGATTTAGGTCAATTAGGAACCAAAATTATTTATATTTGTCAATTGCACAATAATGAGAGAGAGAATTTTTAAGGCATCTTTATTACTTTCTGCAAAGTTAAAAGTTTGCACCCATTTCTTTTTTTCAAACTGTTTTTATTAAAGTTTTCAATTTTAAACAATCATTTACAACAAGGGGTTGCGGGGAAGGGATGAGGAAGAGGTGAGGGGAGAGGGGGGGAGAGGAGGGGGGGAAGGGACACGTTTAGGATACAAAAGAGATCAATTTAGGCCCCGTTCACACGGCTTATTTGCCGACGGATTGGCGCCGTATTCCGCGCCGGATTTGCACTTCAATACGGCGCCAATCCGTCGGAGTCATTACGGTAATCCACTGCTCTCATTGAGAACAGTGGATTCCGTCGCTCCTCCCCGCTCGGCAAATCCGCCGCGGGGGGAGAAAGTGACATGCACATTATTTACGGCGCGGATGCGCCGTAAACAATGCATTGTCTATGGGGCCGGGAGCGGCGCCCCCGCCGCGCTCCGGCCCCGCCCCGTCCCGCCCCGTATTCACGGCGGATTTGTGCGCTCAATACGGCGCACAAATCCGCCGTGAATAAGCCGTGTGAACACGGCCTTTATGGTCTGAGATAATATTTGTGTTTAAGAGTTCTGGGTTCTACAAGAGCCTAGGTCAGTTATAACTCAGATGCAAGCGTTGGGGTCTTGATAGTGGAGTTAACTTTGAAGATGAGTCTCTTGGAAGGTGTTTCCGGATGACGGTCCTGTTGTCCCCAATATAGTCCATCCATCCTGCCTAAAGAGTCAAGATCAGCACTTGGGGTGCAGGAGGGTCCGGGTAGAAGTTTGCAGACCAGTTCATTTAACTGGGGATTTAGGGATTGGTGTAGTTTTTAACCGTGGTCTTCACTGGAGTGAAAGGGTCCGTTCAGGTCTCCAAGGTTGGGTATATAGCTTGCTAAGATTCAGTCAAGGTCTGAATAGAAGCATTGGGGTTGTGATGGTACGTGGTGGTCTAGGGGTAGTGTTCTACATTTCGGTTCCCGGGTTGTGTTTTGGCGATGTTAAGTATCATCATGCGTATCTCCAGTAGCCTTTTGACTAACAACGGTTGCTGAGCAGGGAATATGTGGTATGGGAGTAGGGGAAAGGGTAATGATCTAGAGACACGTGGAACCACCTCCACCTTTGTATTGAGACTTAGGTTTCACCTTGTGAAGTCGGGGTGTAGAGTTTTATGAATAATGTGTAGGTACACCTCTGGATGTCTGTCCCAGGTACCAGGTTGTGGCACAGAAGCAGGAGTTGATACGCGATTGTATGTGGTTTGGGAGTATATCAATGATGGGTTGCCATGTTAAAAAGAATTTCTCCACCCTGCTCTCTTTTTGGAGAGAGGCCTCCACCCAATCCATGCGTAACAAGTATGTGAGCTTCTCTAAAAAGATGCGTAGTGAGGGGTTCCTTGGACCCACCCATGATTGGAGTATAGTTTTTCGTGCTGCCGCCGAGATGTGGAATATTAGTTGTTTTGTATGTCGTGGCAATTGGCGGTCAAAAGGGCTACGGGTTCGCAGATGCCAAGAGGGCCACTCGGGGTTATGGTGTCGAAGGCAGTGTGTGTGGATAGGAATTGCTGGATGCGGCTCCAAAACGCCAGACGTGCAGCCTCCCATGAGATAGTTACGGCTGGGGGATAAATATCCCCGGTGTAATATTTTAAGAGCCATCTCCCAGTAGGAGACACTGGCAATGGTCCTGGATGCTCTGAATGTGGACTCCAGGATCTCCTCCACCGTTATGTGTGGTAAGTCCTCCCTCCACCGCACCACGCCACTCCCCCTCGTCTCATATTGGATTGGTATATTAAGTAGCTTATAGTAGCTCGAGACATGGCCTTGAGTGTCCTGTGTGTCAGCCAGCCTACTCATCATGTTGTCATTCCACTCAAGATCACTGAATTGCCGGATTATTTTGATCGTGTAGCTCTGGAGTTGCAGGAAGTGAAAGAGATGGGTCGTTATGAAGCTGAATTTAGTGCAGGCTTGGTTAAATGTGAGTGGTATTTTTCTTTGGGGATCTACCAGGTCGCCCACCGCTCTGAGACCACCGGAGTGCCACCGTCGGAAGATGGGATGGGGTTTACCCATTTGGAAGTCAGGGTTGCCTATGAACTTCAAGCCCAGCGAGGTCGTCTCCGATAATGAGAATTTGCGGCGCACCAGGCGCCATGTCTTCCAGGGGGTTAGAAGTAGAGGGTTAAGTTTGACCTCTGATGGGAGATCATGAAATGGGAGGTGTAAGAGATTGGTTAGGAGGATATCTGGGCAAAAATTTGCTTCCAGTTCTACGGGTGCGTATATTTGGTTTTCCGTAATCCAATCTCTTATTATGCATAGGTTAGCGGGATATTGCAGGATTTGATGTTTGGGAAGTTGATGCCCCCTTTGGACTTTTGTTGTTGTAGGATATTTAGAGGGATCCTCGCTCTTTTCCCCTGCCAAATAAAGGTTCTGAACCGTTTATTAATGTATCTTTCGTGTTTCCATCCATTTCATTAGTATTTGGTAGCATTGCCCTTAAACTGTAGGACTTGGGTCAAATGCTTTGGATCCTTCCACAAGCTTCTTACAATAGTTGCTGGGAATTTTGACCCCTTCCTCCTGATAGAACTGAGCCATGTTTGGAGGTCACCTTGCTTGCACCTGCCTTTTCAGCTTTGCCCATAAATGTTCAATAGGATTGAGATCAGGGCTTTGTGATGGCCGCTCCAAAACATTGACTTGGTTTCCCTTAACCCCTTAAAGGGGTTTTGCCACGAAGTAAAATTGATGTGGGCAGCTTGCAAATGAAATAACAAACATTTTCACCATTCATTAATATAAAAAATTCTGCACCGTTTTTGTTTTAGCTGCTCCTTTAGTGATCCATTGTTTACAGCTCGTCTCCAGGGGATACGACCAGGGCTGAGAGCGCCTCCGTCCTGGCCGCACATGCTCAGACATCACCTCTCCTCTCAGGCAACTACTGAGTGTTCAACCCCGGGTGCTGTTATTCTACTCCTTTTCTCTGTGCTCTTTAGTAATTAGTCAAACAGTGCAAATAAATTAAAAAGAGACCTCAATGAGGTATATGCATTGATAAAGAGAAAAAAAACAAAACATAGGTTTGGTTCCTGCAGGGATTTGAACCTAGGACCCTTGTGCCTGGAGGCAAATACTTTACCTCTCAGCTACTCACAATGCTTTACATAAACAGACTTTTCTTTGACTAGAGAGAGGAAAGGCATGGTGATGTCATCCTGCTGGGTCACATGATATACAATTCAAACAAATCACACACACCTCCTTTCTGAGCACACAGAGCTGAAGAGCTGGATGCAGGAGGTGTGAAATTAGATTGTGGCAAAACCCCTTTAACGACCGCCCACCGACTTTTGACGTCGGGCGGTGCAGGTTGTCCATCTGCAGCAATGTCTTTTGGCATCACTACAGACATCGGGGTTTGTGGCTCCCTGCGCTGCAGCAGCACTGAGTACGGATTTGTACTTCACTGCTCTGTTCCCAGCGCAGCCTCTGCAAGCGGCAGGGAGCAGGGGAAACTACCGCTCCCCGGCGTTTAACCCCATTCTCCCTTTACTTCCTGTTCTGTGGTCGGCACAGGGCTGCTGCAACCAATCGGTGGCTTCAGCAGTCACACGCCGTACCTTAGATATTACGGCTGAGGAAGTAAAAGGCCCTTGGCCAAACCAGAAGCAAAAGAGCATGTGTGGAAACGCACATTCCCGACAGACTCGTCTTCAGCAACGCCAGTAACCAAGTACAAACACAGCCACCACCACTGGAACACAGCGGAGGCCCAGAAGCTACACAGCGAGCTGGAAATAATAAGGCTATGTTCACACAGCTTATTGTAGCGCATGTAATACGCGCCGCTATACGCCGTTTGTTTTGGAAGCACGTGCTGATCAGCGCGTAATTCCAAAGCACGGGGGGACCGGCCTCATAGACATGCATTGATAGCGGCGCGTATTCGCCACTAACAATTGTCATGTCACTTCTTTCCCCGAGCGCACAATATGATCATATTGTACGCGCAGGAGACGAGGCGTAATCCATAGCATAGCAATTACCGTAATTGCGGCGCGCATTTCGCCACATATAAAGCTTAATACGCGTGCCGAAATACGCGGCAAAATAAGCCGTGTGAACACACCCTAAAGGTGAACTGAAAACAATATAAAGGAGAAGTTTTTTTTTTTTTTTAACAACATGATTTACAAAAATACTTGTTTTTCACCGCTTAAACTTTCCAGCTCCATACAGTGCAAAACATACACAGCAATTGTTGCACAACCTATACAATATACAAAAACCAAAAAGTAATAACCTTAAGGCTATGTTCACACGGCTTAAAACGGTCCGTATTTCAGTCCGTAATTATGCGCCATAGTGCGCGAATTACGGGCTGGAATACGTCCCAGTCATTACGGTAATCCACAGTTCTCATAGAAAACTATGGATTACGCCTCCTCTCCCTGCTCGGCGAATCCGCCGCGGGGGGAGAGAAGTGACATGTGAATTACTAGCGGCGTATACGCGCCGCTGGTAATAAAAGTCTAAGGGCCGGTCCCCTGCTCCCTCCCCCGCCCCACCCCCCCGGTGTAATTACGGCCCGCAAAAAAGCCGTGTGGACATAGCCTAAGATGACATGATTCAAATTTTCTATCTTCCCAATGCTTTACATCATTTGGAGAAAAAAAAAATCCCATTACTGACCCAGCAGTTTTTGTATCCGCAGTCAGAGAACCCCCTTTTAGTCTTCCTGGGCTAAAGTGTATTTCTGTAGACCCAACTGCAGCATTCTCCAGCTGTCCAGCACACAGATCACGAATAGTCTCCAATCCTGATAAATGCTGCGGCCTGTGAAGAAAGGGGTATTAGATAAACATGTCCCTCTGGAATCAATCTTAAAACAGGGTTGTCTTGTTTAGGAAACCAATTTTTGTACACTCCTTCAAATAATAGTTAATAGAGGAGGGTCCTCATATCTTGTCCAGAGTGGAGAACAACTACAAAGAGCGTCTCTCTCTCTGGAGGACCCGTCCTGTCCTGCATTACACAGGCAACACATTGTTATGAATGGACACCTTGTAATGCCTAATTTACCCTGTGGTGGTGCTGCAGGGAAATTGAACACTTACTGACAGGTTACTCACAGGTTACAGCAGACTGCTAGGGAATCCAAAGTCGAATCCCTTGGGGTCCCAACACAAGGAGTCTTTGTGATCAACTTATTGCTAACAAACAGGAATTGTCCCAAGTGGAGAACCCCTTCCATACTAGAGTTTTCTAACTTTCCTGGAATCTGGCAACTATCCAGCCTCTATTGTGAAAGGCAATGCATAATATTTTTACATCAGAGCAGTAAGGGCAGGTTCACAAGCAACAGTTTTGCTCTGGTGTGGTCAAGATTTTTTAGAAAAACCCACAGCAAAAAACGCCAGAGTTTTACCAAACCCTCAAATATCTGACTTGATTTTTCAAAATCTTGTTGAGCACCACAACAAAGTTTTAACATTTGTCCTTGCCCTAATAAGGCATCGAGGATCACTAAGGGGGGCATGTATCCAAACTGTCTCAATCGAAGACTTTCTTTGTTGCCCATAGCGGCCAATCAGAGCTCTCTATACATTTTATCAGAGTACTGCACTCCGATTGGCCGCTATGGGCTCCGACTGGCCGCTATGGACTCCGACTGGCCGCTATGGACTCCGACTGGCCGCTATGGACTCCGACTGGCCGCTATGGACTCCGACTGGCCGCTATGGACTCCGACTGGCCGCTATGGGCAACAAGGAAAGTCTTAGATCCAGACAGTTTTCATACATGAGGCCCCAAGTTTTCAAGTCATAATGAAAAACAAAAAAAATCCTCCACCTCAAGCCTGGTGTGCTCCGTCCTGCCCGGATCTTGGACACTCGGACTCGAATACCCAGAAGACAGCTGAGAGCAGTGCAGATACGCAGGATCTGACCTCCCTATATCAATACATCACCAAGAGAAAGAAAAGATACACGTAAAAAAGTTTATATTATTTTTCCTTGTATTTACTTTTTTAACTCAATCCCTTAAGGACCTACCCAGTTTTGACCTTCCTTACAGCGCCCTATTTTTTTAAATCTGACATGTGTCACTTTACGTGACTCATTCCCCATAAGGAATATATCCAGGGGTGCAGTGAGTATAACGACCCCACAGGTGTTTCACAAATTTTTTTAGCATTAGGCTGTGAAAATTTAATTTATTTATTTTTTCTTTCCCCCCAGGAATCCTGGGAAAAAAAAGAAAAATAGCACCCCAAATTTTGTCACGCAATTTCTTCCAAGTTTGGCAATACCCTACATGTGGGTGTAATCTGCTGTTTGGGCGCATGGCAGGGCGTATAAGGGAGGGAGCGCTATTTGGCTTTTGGAACGCAGATTTTGGTGGGGCCATGTCGCATTTGCAAAGCCCCCAAAGAACAGAACAGGTGAAACCTTCCAGAAGTTGCCCCATTTTGGATTCAGCACGGCTCAGGGATCTCATCTGGGGGTGTACCGTGCATTTCAGGTGCACAGATGTTTGAGTTTTTTTAGCATTAGGCCATGAAAATGGAGGGGGAGGGGCAGAGTTCCACCATTGTTTTTTGGGTTTCAATTTTGACAGCGTTCGCCGTGCAGTGTAAATAACAGGAGAACTTTACTATGTGCAATTACAAGAAAATAAATTTTATATAGGTTTTTATGTTTTATTACTTTTACACAATAGAAATGCATTTTGAAAAAACTGCGCTTTCAGGTCGTCATAGTCCGGCAGACATAACTTTTTTTAGTTTGCTGTGTACGGAGATGTGTAGGTGCTTGTTTTTTGCGGGATGGGTTAACATTTTTATTGGTATCATTATAGGGTGCATATGACCCTTTGATCACTTTTTTGTTAAGGCATTTGTGATGCATTTTGAAAAAAATACATCAATCCTGATAGTGTTATTTTTATTTTTTACAGCGATTACCATACAGTATAAATGACATCCTAGTTTTACTCAGCTGGTCGATACGATTACAGCGAAAACCAATTTGTATATTTTTTTATGTGTTACTGCTTTTAAACAATAAAATCCATTTTATTCAAACAGGAAAACATGTTTTTGCATCGCTGCAGTCTGAGAACCATAACATTTTATTTTTCTGTGTACGGAGCTGTGTTGGGGCTTGTTTTTTTTGGAATGATTTGACATTTTTATTACTATCATTTGTGGGGGGACAAGTCTACTTGATTGCTTTTAAATCCGTTTTTTGATAGGCAGGGTGAAGAAAATACTGCAAGCCTAGCAGTGTTTTTTAATTTTTAACAGGGCTCACTATGCAGTATCCGTGACAAATTAGTTTTACTTTGGGCATCAAGACGATTATGGTGATACCCAATTTATATAATTTTTTATGATGAATCACTTACAAAAGAAGTGTTTAATTGTGTTAAACAATATTTATGCATTGCTGTATTCTGATAGCCATAACTTTTTTTTATTTTTCCGTACACAGAGCGGTGTAAAGGCTTTTTCTTTGCAAGATGAACTGGCGTTTATGAGTTTTTGATCACTTTTTATTACATTTTATGTGCTGCGGGATGAACAAAAAAATTTTTTTTTTTTTTTTTTTATAACGTGTCACTTTTATAGGGTAGGTGTACTTTATTTATTTTTTATCTTTTTGGGGGCAATATATAAGGTTATATGATAGAGGAGAGGAGCTGAGCTCTGTGATATATAGGGTTATATGATAGAGGAGAGAGTGAGCTCTGTGATATATAGGGTTATATGATAGAGAAAAGAGCTGAGCTCTGTGTTTTATAGGGTTAATATGATAGAGAGAAGCTGAGCTCTGTGATAATAGGGTTATATGGGTAGAGGAGAGGCTGAGCTCTGTGATAAATAAAGGGTTATAAAATAAGGAGAGAAACAAACTCGTTTATATATAGGGGTTTTATGATAGAGGGGAGAAGCTGAGCTCTTGATATATAGGGATATTGATAGAGGAGAGGAGCTGACTCGTGTTTTTATAGGGTTATATTATAAGGGAGGGAAACTGGCTCTGTGATTATATGGGTTATATGAAATGAAGGAGCGAGCTCTGTGAATAAAAAGGGTATATGATGAGAGAGAAACTTGAGCTCTGTTATATATAGTTATAAAGATAGAGGAGAGGGCTTTGGGTCTGTGATATAAGGGTTATATATAGAGGAGAGAAGTTTAGCTCTGTGATATAAGGGTATATGATAGAGGGAGAGGAAGCTGGGGCTCTGTGATATATGGAGATATGATAGAGGAAGAAGCGAGCTCTGTGATATATAGGTATAGATAGAGGAGAGAAACTGAGCTCTGTGGATATATAGGGTTATAGATAGAGGAGAGGGGTTTGGCTCTGTGATAAGGGTTAAAATTTTAAGGAAGGACTACTCTGGATATATGGGACTATAGATAAAGAGGGCTGAGCTCTGTGTATATGGGGGTTATATGATAGAGGAAAGGGGACTGAGCTCTGTGAATATAGGACTATATGATAAGGAAAGGGGAGCTAGCCTGTGATATATGGAAATATGAAGAGGAGAAAAGCTGACTCTGTGAATAAGGATTTAATAAGAAGGGAAGGAGTGAGCTCTGTGATATAAAAATATATGATGAGAGAGGAGCTGACTCTGTGATATTGGGACTTTTGATAGAGGAGAGGACTGATCTTGTATATTAGGGACATATGATAGAGGAGGAAGCTGAGCTCTGTGATATATAGTGCTAAATAAGGGTCAAAAAAGATAAGGGGTCCTTAAGATGTAGGCCCCGAAACGCTCATCTGTTTTTAACAAAAGTTGGCTATTTAAAATTTTTAAATTTTTTCCAAATTTGGGGACAATAAAGTTTTTTGGGGCATTTTCTTTTACTTTTGAGTGCTGGACATACCTTCATTTACAACCAAAAATTGCTGCACCTGTGGCCGGGGTGAGTCCTGCCCCCGAGGAATCTGTTTTCCCAAAAACACTGTTTTTGGGAGTAAAATGGTGAGCTGTTCTTTTTTTTGTTTTTTTTTTTGTTTAATTCTGTGATATATGGGGTTAATTAAGAGGAGAGAAGCTGAGCCTGTGAAAAATTTTTTCATCATATTTTTAAACCAGGGATTTAATATATTCTGCATTTAGTTTCAAATTTGCACAAAACGTTGACTGTTTAGCACTCGAAACATGCCCCTCACCCCCTCCATGATGCTGCCATCAACGTCCACAGGTCCGCCCTCTTCTGCCATCCTCCCGGAGTGTCACGAATGTGTTAGTGGTATCTGCTGATATTACAAGAGCTGACACAGAACAGGAAATATAATGAAATATCAGTGGAGGCGCCTCCATCAGTCACACTCACTACTGCTCTAACTACTCATACACCCCGGCTGTCAGGGCATGCTGGGAGTTGTAGCCACAAATATCTGTAAACAGAGCTCATACAACACATATTCATACATGCTGGGAGTTGTAGTTAGAGACAAGCCATATTTTGAAATCGGAAACCTTAACACTCATTCAGCCAGGAAATACTAGGGGTTGTAGTTGTACAACAGCCACAATTTGCAAACCACAGATATATAGAAACCTTACTGCTCATAGACAAAACCCCCAACATGGTGGGAGTTGTAGTTTGACCCAAGCCTCAGATATCTGGAAACAGAGCTCATACTTGTCCATACAGCCAGGACTCAGAGCATGCTGGGAGTTGTAGTTTGACAGGAGCCACAACTTGCAAACCAAAAATATTAGGAAACTTTAATCTTTATAAAAATAGGACATGTTGGGAGTTGTAGTTGCACAACAGTTTAAAAGACACAACTTTCAGCCGATAAGTATATAAAAACCGTATCACTCTTACAAACAGGGTTCTTTAGGGCCTTCTGGGAGGAAATGTAGTTTGACCTAAGCCACAGATCTAAGTGTTCAGAGCTCTTTCTTATCGATACTGCCTGGACTCTTAGAGAGCATGCTGGGAGTTGTAGTTTCACAAGAGAGACAACTTTTAGATCATAGGTATATGGAAATCTTAATCCTCATACAACTAGGACCTGCTGGGGGGTATTTGCAAAAACCCGTTTTTAAAAAACACAACTTCAGACATGATATAGGAAACCTAATTACTCATACACACAGGAATCTGGGAGTTGTAGTGTGACCCAAACCTAAGCTAGCTGGAAACAAGAGTTCATGCATATTTATACTGCCAGGACTCTTGGAGCATGCTGGGAGTTGTAGTTCCACAAGTCACAACATGCAAGCCACAGATATCAGTGAACAAAAACCATACAATTACGCAGCCAGGCTCTTAAAAGCTCTGGGATTGAGTTTCAAAAAGAGCCAAACTTTTCAGAGCACAGGGCAGCAAACCTTCCTCCTCAATCACTCAGGCTCAGGCAGCAGAGAGCATGCTGGGAGTTGTAGTTTGCCACGAGCCAAACCCATTAGAACGCCTCAGTCCTCATACAGCCCAGGCAATGTTGGGAGTTGTAGTCTAAGAAGAGCCATCACTTTCAGGACCCAGACCTCATACATATTCATACAGGCGGACTCCCCAAGGGATGCTGGGATTTTAGTCGCACATCACAAGCATTACCCCTGTGTGGTCCTCCCCTCCGAGCTTTCCACCGGGTCCCTCCCGCTTGGGCCCGCCCCCCCTTCACCCTTTAAAACCCGTCCTGCCCGAAGGGTCAGGCTGCAGCCCCCTGTGCATCAGCTGCAAGACAAAGCCATGGAATCTGAGCTCTGCTACTGGAAACAATGTAATACACTGATGTATACAATGTAATACAAAAACTGACATCACCCCCCCCCCAGGAGCCCGCACCGCCAAATCCAGCTGTGACCCCTCTACAGGATCCATACACAGTCATAACAACCGTCTCCGACTACAAGAGACACAACTGGACGCCTCCACCGTTCAATAAATCGTCTTTATTAAATTTCCCACCAGAAACATGGCGGACACTGCCCTGGGCGGCGACAGTTTGGATAAAGACCCCGCCCACTAGGCGCGTAACGAGCTTATTTGTGTACAAGCCCCGCCCTGTACACTGCCAAGTGTCTGCGGACGCCGATTGGCTGCTGGTCCCGCACACCCCTCTCCCTCCCCCTTCTCCTTGGCAGTGACACATTGTTGCAGTTGCTCGCTGCTGATTGGTTGTCTGGAGTAGCGGCCTCTGCTGATTGGTGCTCGCAGCGTTTCCGGGTAAGATGGCGGCGGTGAGGGCGCTGAGGAGCTGCAGCCGGTCACTCGGCCGTCTGGTGAGAATAGCAGCTGGTGTTATTGATGTCAGGCGGGGGTGGCCGTGCTGAGGTCTCCGGGGGGGAGGCGGCCTGTGCTGGGTATACAGCTCCCCCAGAGATCAACGAGAGTGCACTGCGCTTATCACTGTCATCCTCTATCTGTATCTCCAGGGCTGTAGGCAGGATGGTGGCCGTGATTGTAGTCTCTTTGCTGCTCCGTACATTGGCCCAAAGTCCTTTACGGAAACCTTTCCCCCATAGAACAAAATGGAGGACACAGGGCCTCCCCGTACGGGAACTCCCCAAAACAAAGGGGGAACAAAAAGGCGCTCCCCCCTGTCTGGGTCCCCCAAGAACAGAAGGAAAAACACAGCGTTTCCCCTGTACTGGGAACTCCCCCAAGAACAGAATGGGGAAAACACAGCGCCCCCTGTACTGGAACTCCCAAGAACAGAATGGGGAACACACCCCCCTGTACTGGAACTCCCATAAACAAAGGGGGAACACAGCCTCCCCCTGTACTGGGAATTTTCCCATAGAACAGAATGGGGAACACGCGCCCCCCCGTACGGGGGGCCCCAAGAACAAAATGGGGGAACACAGCGCTCCCCTGTACTGGAACTCCCATAGAACAGAAGGGGAAACACAGCGCTCCCCTGACGGGGAACCCCCATAGAACAGAAATGGGGAAACACAGGCGCTCCCCGTACGGGGAAACCCCATAAACAAAGGGGGGAACACAGCGCTCCCCCTTACTGGGAACCCCAAAACAGAATGGGGAACACAGCGCCCCCCCCCTTTACGGGAAACCCCCATAGAACAAAAGGGGAAAACCCACAGCGCTCCCCTGTACGGGGAAACTCCCATAAACAAATGGGGAACAACACGTCCCCTGTACGGGAACCCCCTTTAAAACAGAATGGGGAACAACACGCTCCCCGACGGGAACCCCCATAGAACAAAGGGGGAAACACGCGCTCCCCCCTTACTGGGACCTCCCATAGAACAGAAGGGGGAACACGGGCGCTCCCCCTGACGGGGAACTCCCTAGAACAGTTTTGGGGAAACAGCGCTCCCCTTTGGGACCCCCCCATAGAACAGAATGGGGAACCAGCGCCCCCGTACTGGAACTCCCATAGAACAGAAGGGGGAAAACACAGCGCTCCCCCGTAGGGAACTCCCATAAAACAGAATGGGAACACAGCGCCCCCTGTACTGGAACCCCATAAACAAAGGGGGGAACACAGCGCCCCCTGAGGGGGAACTCCCATAAACAGAATGGGGAACACAGCGCTCCCCTGTCTGGGAACTCCCCATAGAACAAAATGGGGAACACAGCCTCCCCTGTACGGGGAAAATTTCCCATAGAACGAAGGGGAACACGGGCGCTCCCTTCTGGGAACTCCCATAGAACAAAGGGGGGAACACACCCCCCTGTACTGGAACTCCCATAAAAAGAAGGGGAACACAGGGGCTCCCCGTACTGGGAACTCCCAAAAAACAAATGGGGAACAAAAGCGCCCCCCCCTGACTGGGAACTCCCATAGAACAGAATGGGAACACAGCCCCCCTGTACTGGGAACCCCCAAGAACAAAAAGGGGAACACAGCGCTCCCCTGACTGGGAACTCCCCCATAGAACAGAAGGGGGAAACAAGCGCCCCCGAACGGAACTCCCATAGAACAGAATGGGGAACACAGCCTCCCCTGTACGGGAACCCCCATAAACAAAGGGGAACACAGCGCTCCCCTGCTGGGGAACCCTCCCCATAGAACAAAATTTGGGGAAACCCCGCGCTCCCCGTACTGGGAACCCCCTAGAACGAATGGGGAACACCGCTTTCCCCTGTACGGGGAACTCCCATAGAACAGAAGGGGGAACACAGCCCCCTCCCCTGTATTGGGAACCCCATAAAAAAAGGGGGAACCCCAGCGTCCCCTGTAGGGGAACTCCCAAGAAAAAATGGGAACACAGCGCTCCCCGTTTTGGGGAACCCCCCCAAAAAACAGAATGGGGGAACACAGCGCTCCCCCGTATGGGAACCCCCCAAACAGAAGGGAACAAGCGCCCCCTGTACTGGGAACTCCCAAGAACAGAATTGGGAACACACCCCCTCCCCTGTACTGGAACCCCCATAAACAGAAGGGAAAGAACGCTGAAAATAAAGGCAGTTTAATTGGAGCACAGTTAAAACTGCACCAAAACTGCGCAGTGTGAAAGCAGCCTTACGAGTGAGTAATCATGTTTATAATTCACAAGACTTCAAACACAGTCATTGATTACTCACCTGTAAGGCCCCGTTCACACGGCTTATTCACGCCGGATTTGCGAGCCGGATTGCGCTCGCAATTCCGACGTGAATAAGGGGGAAGCACCCCGCCGGGCCCCAAGACAATGCATTACAACCCCGCTTTGAAATGCATGTCACTTTCCCCCCCGCGCGGGGATTCGCCGAGCGGGTAGGACGACGGAATCCACGTTCTTTTTTAGGGAGCAGTGGTTTCCCGGGTAATGACTCCCGGATTGGGCCCGTCGCCAAAAACCGGGCCGGATTACGGCGCCAATCCGCGACAAATAACCGTGGAACGGGCCTAACACTTTTCCAAATAATTTAGATAAATGAAAGAAACCTGCTGGTAATAAAGGCAGTGTAATTGCTGTACAATTTGGCAAGTAAAAAACTGTACCAAAACTGCACCATGTGAAGGCAGGCTAAACGTGTTGTACAGAGTAATTAAATTACAGTAAATTGGGACCCAGTGATACTCTCTCTTCCCATTCTCCCAGAACTCGCTGGGATCCGCTCCTCTTTACATCCCGTTCTCCATCCTGTCGCACAGGAGAGGCTTGCGCGCCATAGTGAATAGAGTGTGAGCCTTTCCTTTGTGCTTGGATAAGAAACCCTGAAGTGAAGAGGAGCGGATCCCGGGGAGCTCTGGAAGAACGGGAAGAGAGCATCACTTGGCCCCATTTTACTGTAATTTCATTAATCTGGACGTCACCTTTTAATAAGTGGCAGCAAAGTAAGTTTTCTCTCTTCCTTGTCGCTCCCTCCTCTGTCTGATTTGCCTCAGTTGTTGACCTCTTTTGTCAGTCCCTCCCTGCAGACTGAGGCCGCTATGGAATGACCGGCAGTAGGAATATAATTGGGTGCTCCTGTATAGCGTTCACCTTCGCTGTTCCCTGTGCCTTCACCTGAAATGGAAAGTAGCCTCAAAGGGGCTATCCTGTCCTTGTGGGGGTTCAAATTATCTTAAAAATAACAAAGGGTGCACCGAGAAAGAACATCACAACATGCCTTGCTGCTATGAAAGTGCTTTCTGATTTTATTCACAAAATGGTGGTTTTTTATACCCTTTTGCAAATGAGGAGATAAGAAGCATCACATGTAGCCCGGCTGTGGAGGGTCTATTGGCACGTCCTTATCTATGGACCACTCCTCACAGCTTCAGGCAATGTCTGAACACAGGGTGTAACTTCTGACTAGGCGCCATCTTGGATTACACGACTAGACTATACAAACTACTACAGACGGCCATTTTGTTTAACACATTAATGACAAAAGGTATACATACAGCTTTTACATGCTGTACTATATAAGTATGTGCCTATTATGTATATATAATATGTATATGTGAGGTATATACTAACTAATACATTAAAATAGAGACACAAAGGATCACACATATATATAACCTTTGTTCCCATCCACAACACACCGCTTGATTTTTCATGTTTTTCACATTGATTGATTGCACTCTTCTTCTTCCAGGCCACTCTTAGACAGGGGATCCCGTGCAGCCGGTTTGTACTAGTTAAGTCATGCGAGAAGCCGTCTCCATCCGCGATCCTGCAGCCTCTGCAACTGAGGAGCTTCAGAACCGCCTCCGGTAAGCGCCGACCATCGCGCTGTAGACGCAGCAGAACACGGCATCGTTAGAAAGGGAAAAACTAGTGTGATCCGGCACCCACCGAAAGGGAGAACTTACTATAGAAATATTTAACCTGTTCTTGTCAGAGCTACCCGCCCCCCCCCCCCCCCCCACACACCCCCTCTTTCCCGAGAGGCACATTTTTTTTAAGCCGAATCCCTGAAAAGTTTAATGACCACACTTTTTTTTTAGTTTTTTTTCCCTTGTGTTCCACAGTTTAAATTTTTTTTTTTATTTTTTCAATGACGCAGTTGGATGGGGGTGTTTTTTTTGGGAAATTTTACTTTAGGGGGGAATAGTTTTAAGTTCATTTAAAAAATTATTTTTTGTTTTTCTAAAAAATTTTTTTCCCCCCTTTTACATTTCACACTTAACTTGTTAGATTAATTCTACAGGTTATTAATGTCGTGTAGATCCCTAACATGTGTAGGGGTTTTTTTTTTTTTTGTTTCTGTAATGTAGGTACAATGATATTTTACTATTTTTATTTTATTTTTTTTCTACACTTTTTTTCCTTTTTTTTTTATTTTTTTTAAATCCAATGAAGCAATAACTGATTTTTTGTTTTGTTTTACATACACTTAGTAATGTATTAGCAATTTAATATTAATTCATTAGAAACTGTGTGTTAAAACAGGCAGCAGTTAGGGCACACACAGTCTGCCCTGATCATGGGTTGTTTTTAAAAGAAAGCCCTGGGGTTTCTCTGGGCACCGGGCTACTGTGCAGGCCCTTCCCCAAACCCGGGCAGGGCACTGGATCACGATCACCCAACAGAGCAGGGGAAAGCCCTTTTATTGAGCTGTGGTCACTGACAGCAGCAATCTAAGGGTTAAGCGCCGGGGCGGAGATTTCCCCACTCCCTGGGCTTGCAGGGAAACTCGCTGGAAACAGGGGGGGGGGTAAGCCCCTCTTAGCACTTCTGCAGGCCGGGCCAGCAAACCCCGTTTTCTGCGGCGCGTCAAAGGGGGCGTGAGACAAACGACCCAAAATGCCCGCGAGAAGAGGGAGGGGGTTTAAGGAGTTAAAGGGGGTTAAAAAGGGGGGCAAAAAACCCCCCACACTGGGGCCCCTTTTTTGGGAAGAGGCCATGATGTAAAAAGAGGCGGCTACAAATGTGCCCTCCCCCTTTACATG
Organism: Phyllomedusa bahiana; assembly: GCA_025379985.1. Lineage (NCBI taxonomy): Eukaryota > Metazoa > Chordata > Amphibia > Anura > Hylidae > Phyllomedusa > Phyllomedusa bahiana. The sequence goes on along the minus strand of JAODAL010009585.1, from coordinate 44,729 downwards.
CTGGGCGGCCTCGGAGCTCGAGTACCCGGGCGGGGGATTTTTCCCCCCTTAAAGCCCCTTTAATGGAACGCCTGAACGATAGGGGTTTTTCTCGCCCCCCCCTTTTCTACTAATTTGTTTGCCTTACCGTGAGACATTTTATTTCTATGTAATTTTTTACATTGAGATTTTTTTTCTTTTTATAAAATGAGAGAAAATATTTGAAAAAAATTTAAAAGGTGTTTTTTTTTTTCCCACTTTATAAAAGAAAAAGTGGCATTAAGTAAGTTTTGTAGTTTTTTTTATGTCAACCGATACATATACAGTATATGTGTGTGATATAAAGTTTTAGGGCAGTCGGGGACCGGGCTAAAATTTGCAGTTTGGGCTGCTAATATATTTTTTATTAATATTTTGTTTTTTAATTATTTTATTTTACAAACCGTGTCCCCATAAGGTCAGAAATTTTTGTTTTTTGAGAGTTTTTTTTTTTTCCCCCAGCTGATTTTCCTCCTGCAATTGGAACTGATATATAGCCCCAGTTACAGGTGGAATACAGCCCAGGGTTCTGACTGTGGAACTAATCTGCAAACCCCAGCCCCCCCATCCCCAAAAACCCCCACCAGTACGGTTTTGAGCAACCCGCGGGGTTAAAGGGCTTGTTCACTACAAGGACGTGTTTTTATGTTAAAATTTTTGCAAAAACAATACTTTTAATATGTGCCCATTACCATGTCCTCCCTATTCCTAGTATTCCCTTTGTTGGGCTGAATCAGCCCCTCGGGTCGCTAAAAATGCGGGACTTGTTTGATTACCCTTTTGATAGGCTCCCAAAGAAACTGGTTCTAAAAAGCAAAAAGCCCCTGTTCAATCTTTTCATGATAGGGCTCCGTGTTGGTTGAAATACCCTACAGATGTTAAAATCTTATGATGGGTGCCAGTGGGGTTTGCTAAAGCTAACAAACCCCCCTTTTCCAACCCTCCCCTGATAGGCGGCAAGGGGTTTTTTTGCTATAAGTTTACGCCCTTTTTCAATCTTCATGAAAAGGGCTGCCGAGCGGTTGCTTTAGCTCCCAGCCCCCTGTTTGGTCAATCCTGAAAAGTTTGCCAGCGTTTGGTCGCTAAAAAGAACAGACCTGTTTACTCCTTCCTGATAGGCTTTTCAGCACTGGTCGCAATAGCTAAAGCCCCTTGGCTTTACTGAAAGCCTTGGGAGGCCAGAAAAACTTTCCCCCTGAATCAAAATGAAACCAAGAAGACAGGATGGGTGAGTTGTTTAAATGTTATGAGAAAACCCCCTTTAAAATGTAAATTTATACAGCGATCAGAAAGGTAGATCCCATCACCCAGAGGTTTATAGTCTAGAGGCGGTCGGCAAAAGATTCAGTTGCGTATTATTAAAAATTTCACTTGCCGTTCTGGCAGGTCCAGTTTTCTGACGCGTTTCGGACCCTACTTGTGTTATGATAAACTGATTCCTAGTAAATCCTACTGCCCTACAGATTCGAGTTCACCCAAAGGGTATCGTAACGTCGTCCTACTGGGCAGGCCGCTGATTTGTTGCCCTGTGTGACGATGTTTCTGGTTCGGCAAGTATAGGCCGAACCAGAATCCAAACCGCAACACTTATTACTAAGGAAAATTTTGCTGTGGAGTGTTTTAAGCCCATTGAATTGATGGGAGCACTGCTGTTTGTACAGACGGCCCATACAACATACTAACGCTTAGTTGTCATAATTTATCTTGGAAATTCCGCTATTAGCACAGTGAGCCCCCCTGGCAGGAATGGGTTATGGGCTCCCTGGTCTCCCACAGTTTATCAGAGCCAGGAATGGGACAGGTATTCTGGTGCCCTAAGCAAATAAGGCACATACCACCCTCAATGGAAGATTAAAGGGGTTGTCTCACTACAGGGATTGCTGCTTTTTATGTTAAAGATCTTGCAAAAACAAATCGCTTTGCAATATGTGTCCCTTAACAGTGTCCTACCTATTCCTAAATATCCCCTCTTGTATGGGCTGCATCAGCTCCTCAGGTCGCTATAGCTACAGACCTGTTTGATCTCTCCTGATAGGCTTTCAGCACTGGTTGCTATAGCTACAGACCTGTTCAATCACTCATGATAGGCTGCCAGCACTGGTTGCTGTAGCTACAGACCTTGCCTCTACTGCAGCCTAGTAGAAGCCAGTTATCACACCCCTGAATTCAAACCAAGAAAACAAGACTGGGGTAAGATGAATCAATGTAGTGAGACAACCCCTTTAAATCTCATCAATAGAAAATAAATAACCATATCAAAGAAAAGAATAGACCACAGGTTATTAGCACAATCCCAAAGAAAATTACTATTATGTAATACTCTAAAGAACAATATAATACTGGCCTAATAGAGTAGATATCCAATTTACCCCTCCGACGCATTTCCCCCACACATAAGTGGGTTTATCGAATTAAAAATGAAACCAAGAAAACAGGACTGAGGTGAGATGTATCAATGTAGTGAGACCACCCCTTTAAGTCCACTCCATGCCTCTTTGTGCCACTTCTTGCCTGAGATAAAGTGGTGCCCTTGGCGGTCACCTATCCGTCGTCCCTGCATAGAGCATCCACTTCCTTTATATTACTCCACCAGTAATTGTGACCAATACAATTCAGTAACTCAATCCCTCACATAGAATCTAGATTACAGAAAGCAGCTGGGCATTGGGTGCCCTTACCCACTGAGCCCCTGTGTAGCTGCACATATGCAATATCTGCCTTTGCCTGTTGCACCCTCCCGATTCCGTCACCTGTATCTGGTTCATGTTAGTCATTAATCGGCTAATCACTTTTCTCCGTTTTCCAGCTTTGAATGGCCACATTGTACAGTTCAAGTTGTCAGACATCGGGGAGGGCATCACAGAGGTGACGGTGAAGGATTGGTAAGTTAGAGGAGGTATAAACCCGGCTCGTTGTTTCCCATTTGTGAAATATTTGCATCCTTTATACCAACATGTAACTAGCAGGACCTCCCAAAATCCCCCCTGCTGCTGAGACATGGAAACCTTCTTGGCAATGGAGACGTCCTCTAGTATTTTTCTTTCTCAGGTTAAGCCTGAGAAAAAATAGAGTAATAGTGCATGCTATCTTTGCTCTTTGCAGTATGTCCATGTATAACCTCGCTTTCTTCACTTGCATATGGCGAGCATGTGCAGTCCGCAGCACAAACCACCAGGTGCTCCTGGGAATTGTAGTCTGAGTATGGAAAGTCGTTCTCATGTCCTCCTCGGCATGACCGCCCAGCTCAGGCATTGATCGCAGGACGAAATTAGAGACAAGAGTTATGAAGTGTCCGGGGTCAACTTTCCTGTAACATTTGCTACTGGAATAAAGGCAAATTTAAATTTTTTTCCCCAAGTCTTTGAAAAAAACCTCTCTACCGCCTCCATACTTACCTCTCCCACAGGGGCGTAACTAGAGAAGCCTGGGCCCCATAGCGAACTTTTGGATGGGGCCAGACCCCCCTCCCTGGAAAACGAACATTTACCAGGACATGTGCTGTTAGATAATACAAGGTGTGGAATACCGTCTCCAATACATAATCACCATCATACTGCTACCAAACAAATCCACTATACCAAAACCAATATTAACCAATAGCCCTATATTACATAGGAATCCTGATTATAAGCGCCAGAACATGACCAAGAAAGTAGACTGAAATAAATACCACCTACACTATACTGATCAGTACACAAAGACCAATAGTACCGTCCCCCCCCATATAGTGGACCATAATGTATATTTACCCAGTGACACAGCACTGCAACTGTATATAAACCACCATACAAGTGAGCACCCATAGAGGTAGAACACCAGTGTAACACAGGCTCTGCAGACTGTATATAACCAACCATACAGTGACCAAATAGTTGGTAGGAGGTACAACCAAACCGATGTACACAGGCACTGCATGAGACTGGTATATAACCACCATACAGTGACCATATATGGAGACACACACAGTGAAATCAACAGTGCTCAGCAGACTGAATATAACCACCATTACATTGACCGAATAGTGGTAAGACACCAGTGTACACACAGCCTGCAGACTGTATATAAAACCATCCATACAGTGACCATATATGGGTAGAATATCAGATACACAGGGAGCTTAGCAAATAGTTTACTAATTTAGGTCCTCACAACTATGTGACGTCTTGTTCTGAGGAGATCGATCACTTTCCGCATTTCGTTCGTATCTATTCGTCCAGAAACCGTTCCATGATGAATTCCTCCATCCACGGGGGGGGGGGGGGGGGGGGGGGGGGGACTCGTTTCCCTGTAGAATTTACCACCACAAACACCTGAGACTTACTTCCTCAATCTTTTTTTTTTAAATCATTTTTCCCGAACGAGTTACCTTTCCCCCCTCCCCCCATGTACAAACGTCCCATTTATAATGGCCCAAATGGTAGGAATACTCCCTGGATAATTTATTGGGCAACCCCCAGTCGGTAGTGTAGGGACAACGGACCCCGGCGTAGCCAGTACTTGGTGGGGCACCCACCAGGGGACGTTCCACCGGGCAGTAGCAAGGGGAAACATAGGCCAACTATACGCCCCCGGGCGTACTTAGGGTTCCCCATGTAGATAGAATGGCCCCCTTGTAGCTTAGGCCACCCCTTTATGTAGAAATCGATGCCTCTGTAGTTTAGGGCCGCCCTTCATAGGCCCAGAATTATCCCCCTCCCCCCCCTTAGATATTAGGGCCCCCTGGTAGGGCAAATAGTTCCCCGACCCAGTCATGGTAGAGTCCCTTTTAGGGCATAGTCCCCCCCGTCCCCGGCCCCTCCCCCCCCACAGTTTAATATAGGGTCCCCTGTAGGTATAGTCCACACCCTCCCTCCATGTAATAGGGCCCCCTGTAGCATATCACCCCCCCACGAGTTTTTAATAGGCCCCTCTGTTAATGGTATAGTCTCCGCCCTTCGCCCTCTTGGTGTAGGCGCTGCCCCAGTAATAGGGCCCCCCTTTAGGTAAGTTTATTTCCCCCCTCCATAAAAATTGCCCCCAGTTAGGTAAAGTTCCCCCCCTCCCCCCCAGTAATATTGCCGATCCTGTAGGTAAATGTTTTTTCCCCTCCCCCAGTAATAGTGCCCTCTTGTAGGTATAGGTTTTCCCCTCCCACCATAATGATTAGATTGCCCCCTGTAGGTATAGTTTTCCCCTGTCCCCAGTAATAGTGTGCCCCCAGGTAGGTATAAAGTTTCCCCCTCCCCAGTAAATAGATGCCCCGGTCCCTGTTGGTATAGTTTTCCCCTCTGCCCAGTAATAGTGCCCCCTGTAGGTATATATCCCCCCCCTGCGCCCAGTAAACAGGTCCACCCTGTAGGTATAGTTTTCCCCCTCCCCAGTAATATAGCCCTCCAGTATGTATAGTTTCCCCTCCCCATAATGAGTTCCCCCAGAATAGGTATAGTTTCCTCCCCTCCCCAGTAATAAGTGCCCCCAGTAGTGAAATTTCCCCTCCCCAGGAATATGGCCCCCTGTAGGTATAGTTTCCCCTCTCCACCCCAGTAATAGTGCCCCCGTAGGGTATAGTTTCCCCTCCTCCAGTAAAAGTGCCGCCCTGTAGGTTAAGTATGTATTTTCTTCCCTCTCACCCAGTAATAGTGCCCCGCCCTGTAAGGTATAGTCCCCCCCCCTCAGTAAATAGGCATAGACCCCCCAAGTAATAGGGCCCCCCTAGTTTATAGGCATAGACATCCCTCCCCCCCCCAATTAATAGGGCCCCCAGTAATATGCATTGACATCCCCCCCCCACGTAATCGGGGCCCCCCAGAAATTAAGGCATAGACAAACCCCCCCCCCCCCCAATTAATAGGGGCCCCCATAAATAGGCATATACAAACCCACAACCCCCCAAGTAATAGGGCCCCAGTAATAGGCATGAGAACAGAACCATGAGACAAAAACAGAAAACCTCCCCCCCAAAGTAAATTATGTTCCCTCCAAATAAGCAATAGACCCCCCCGCCCAAGTAAAAAGGCCCCCAGTAATATGCATAGACAACCCCCCCCCTCAAGTAATAGGGCCACTCCCAGTAATAGCATAAGACTACCCCCCCCCCCCCAAGTAAAAGGCCCCCAGTAAATAAGGCATAGACAAACCCCCCCACCCAATTAATAGGGCCCCCCCCCAGTAATAGGCCATAGAACAAATAACCGCCCCCCTCAAGGAGTAATCAGGGGCCCTCCCCCCAGTAATAGCAACTACAGAAACCTCCCCCCAAGTAATAGGTCCCCCCAGTAATAGGCATAGACACCCCCCCTTCCAAGAAATAGGGCCCCCCTTAATATGGCATATACAACCCGACCCCCCCCCCTAAGTAATAGGGCCCCCATTAAATAGGCTAGACACCATAACTACAGTCACCTCCCCCACCCCCCCCTAATAATAGGCCCCCAGAAAAAAGCATCAGACACACCACCACCCCCCCCCAAGTAATAGTGCCGCGGCAGTAATATAGGCATAGACACACCAGTCCCCCCCCGCCTCCCGCAAGTAAATAGGACCCGCCAGTATAGGCATCATACACGACCTCCATTCAGGCCTCCCCCCCCCCCCCAATTAAGTATGGGCCCCCATTAATAGGCACGAGACACACCCCCCCCCCCCCAAGAATAGTGGCCCCCAGTAATAGCACAGACACACCCCCCCCCTCAAGTAATAGGGCCCCCCAGTAATAGGCAAAACACCGCCCCCCCAATTAATATGAGCCCACCCAAATAAGGCATAGGAGACCACCCCATACCCCCCCCCCACCAAGTAATAGGGGCCCCCCCCCAGTAATAGGGCATAGACACCTCCCCAAGTAATAAGGGGCCCTCGCCAGTAATAGGCATAGACAAGAAACCCACCCCCCGAAGTAATAGGGCCCTTAGTAATTAGGCATAGACACACCCCCCCCCCAAGTAAATAGGTCCCTAGTAATAGGCATTGAGACACACCAAACCCCCCCCAAAGTATAGGGCCCCCAGTAATAGTGCATAGACAGACCCCCAAAAAAACACCTCCCCCCCCAAGTAATAGGGCCCCCAGTAGATGAGGCATAGACACCCTGGCAAACACCCCCCCAAGTAATAGGGCCCCCAGTAATAGGCATAAGACTAAGACACCCCCCCCAATTAATAGGCCCCCAGTGATAGGCACATACAAAAGGAGAACCCCCCCCCCGCCAAGTATATAGGTGCCCCAGTAATAGGCATAGACCACCCCCCCCCCCCCAAGTAGAATAGGGCCCCATTAAATATAAGGCATAGACCCCCCCCCCCCCCCTCCCCCGCAAGTAATAGTGCCCTCCCAGTAATAGGCAAGACACACTCCCCCCCCAAAGTAATAGGGCCCCCCAGTAATAGGCATAAGACATCACCTCCCCCCCCCAAGATAATATGTGCCCTCCATTAATATGGCATAGACCCAACCACCCCCCCCCGACCCCAGCCCCAAGTAATAGGGCCTCGCCATTAATATAGGACATAGACACACGCTCCCCCCCAAGTAATAGGGCCCCCATAATAGGCATAAGACACAACCACCTCCCCCCCCCAATAATAGGGCCCTCCAGTACTATGCATGAGACACAAAACAATACCTCCCCCCCAAGTAATAGGGGCCCCCATAAAGGGCATAGACACACCGTCCGCCCCAAGAAAATAGGGCCCCCAGTAATAGGCATAGACACAACCTCCCCCTAAGTAAAAGGGCCCCCAGTAATAGGCAAAGACAAAAACCACCCCCCCCAAAGTAATAGGGCCCCGCAGAAAACTGTCAAAGACACACCCCCCCCTACCAAGTAATAGGGGCCAGCCCAGTAATAGGTCATAGGACCCAAAACCACCTCTCCGCCGAACCCCCCCCGCCCAAGTAATAGGGCCCTCAGTAATAGTCATAGACAGCCCCACGCTGCCCCCAAGAACATTTGGCCCTTGAAATTAGGCAATAGACCCACCCCCCCCCAGTAATAGGGCCCCCAGTAATTGGCATAGACACCCCCCCCCCCCCCCAAGTAATAGGGCCCCCCAGTAAAAGGCATAGACACCCCCCCCCCCGCCCCAAGTAAAAGTGAGTGCCCCGCTAGTAATAGTCATATAGACACCCACAGCCCCCAAGTAATAGGCCCCCCCAGTAAAGGATAGGCATAGGACACCCACCCCTCCAAGAAATTTAGGGCCCCCAGAAATAGGCATGAGACCCCCCCTAGAGGTGTTACTTACCATGCCGCCCGCCTCGGGAGGACCCTGGCGGTCTCCTCCGTCTCCCGTCCCAGCCCCAATACCCTGCAACTGTTAGACTTGGGGCCGATGATTCAGGAACTCGGCAGTGCGGCGCGATGACGTCCCATGTGGGCTTGTCCTTCTAACCTTCCTCCGCCGCGCCCAAGCCTGTAGAGGCATGTACGGCATGGGCGAGGAAGCGCCACAGCTCTCCCATGCCCCCGACTTCATCTTAATTGGTATGCTGCGAACGCATCGGTACGTGCATACAATTAAGATCTCCTCTTTGACGCAAGGGGCGGAGCCTGGTGTCGGCGTCCCCCCCCCCGGCTTTCACGAACCGGCCCCAGCAGCTCTGCAAAAAACCCGCCGCAGTGAACTGTGTTTCACTGCCGGCGGGCCCCCAGAGAGGCAATCAACAGGGGTAGCAGAGGTGATAGCAGCTGCACGCGGGGCGCCCCCCAAGCCTAGCTTGTGCCCCGCAGCAACTGCTACCCTTGCTACCCCTGTAGTTACGCTCCTGCTCTCCCATCACCACCGTTTCAGAGCTCCCATGTTCCTTCTGGTCCCTTGCTGATGACATCATAGATCACTTGCTGATGCAAGCAATCATTGACCTCCGTGGGCACATACTGTCCATGAATGTGGCATCATCAGTGAGGGATGGGGGAATACTGGAGCTCTGAAAGCGCTGGAAGGGTGGTGATGGGAGAGGGAAGTATGGGCTGATTTTCTGTTTTAGCACATTGGGAGGGAGGTTTTTAAAAGACCCAGAAAACCCCTTTAAATTGGAGAAATAAGGTAAGAAAAAAGCATCCCTCTTGAAGGGGGTGTGCACATTATAGTTATATATATATATATAGTATATTAGTAATATATTATAGTAAATTATATAACTAAATATATATTATAAATATAAACGACAAAATATATATAAAATATAAATAACACACACACATCATACACACACACACAATCATACACTACAAGGCCCCACCAAAACCGCCACTACCACCACTCATTAGACCACCCCCATCAACACTAGACACACAAACATCCACGATCATACTTCCCAAACAGTGTATTGTTTGTCCCCCCAAGTGATCCCGTTCCACCTACCAGACCAAATAGAATAGTATCCCTTATGACTAGAACATGGTGCCATCATTTGGTTGCAGTCGGTGGCCAGGGGGCCGCGTCTCAGATGATAGCACAGTTTGCCTTGCAGTCGCTTTACATGATATCTATGGGGTAGCTGATTATGGTTATTCTAGCAGCTTCTTCACTGTAGTCATTTGTACAGCTGCTGTCACTCTTGGAGAGATGATAATGTTACGAAAAAAAAAAATTAGAAAGAGGGAAGAAGAAAGAACATGACAATCCTAATAAGACACTGCTGGAGAAGGCAATACTGAAAGTTCTGCCTTCTTTCATACGGCCATTGACTAGAACAGAGAAGGGGTGGCGGAAAACTTGAGGATAAGCTTGTGTATACAAAGCAAGCAGATAAGAACTGCTCCGACTCTGGAAGGAAGCAAAATCAGAACAGCAATGTATTTAGTAGTTATCTTTGCTTACCTTTACCTTCATGTTTAAAGCCAATCATTGTGGTGATCCTTTAAAACATAAGTCAGTAAAGTCTGAAAGCAATCCCGATTTTCTTCTCCCCCAAATATATTGTCTTCTGTCTCTTTTACCTACATTTCTCTTCCAGAGTTTTTCTTTTCTAGTTCGTCATACATGAGATGTGATTACCAGGGTCTGTGCTCTCCTTGCTGTAGGTACGTCAAAGAAGGCGACACCGTGTCCCAGTTTGATAGCATCTGTGAAGTTCAGAGTGACAAAGCCTCGGTGACCATCACCAGCCGCTACGACGGGGTTGTCAGAAAGCTGTATTACAATGTAGACGACATCGCTCTGGTTGGAAAACCTTTGGTGGATATTGAAACATATGCTGTAAAAGGTTGGTAGATGAGCTATAGAGATCCTTAACCTAATAATCAGATGGTTGCTGTAAAAACGCAGCATTCCCAACCTAGCACTGTGTCAGGAATTACAACATAGGTCCCATTCCTGACACAGCACTTTGGTGGGAATAGACCCATGGGCGGCGCGGCGGCTCAGTGGTTGGGGCGCGGCGGCTCAGTGGTTGGGGCGCGGCGGCTCAGTGGTTGGGGCGCGGCGGCTCAGTGGTTGGGGCGCGGCGGCTCAGTGGTTGGGGCGCGGCGGCTCAGTGGTTGGTGCGCGGCGGCTAAGTGGTTGGGGCGCTGCGGCTCAGTGGTTGGGGCGCGGCGGCTCAGTGGTTGGGGCGCGGCGGCTCAGTGGTTGGGGCGCGGCGGCTCAGTGGTTGGGGCGCGGCGGCTCAGTGGTTGGGGCGCGGCGGCTCAGTGGTTGGGGCGGGCGGCGCTGCGGCTCAGTGGTTGGGGCGGGCGCCTGCGGCTCAGTGGTTGGGGCGGGCGGCGCGGGCGGCTCAGTGGTTGGGGCGGGCGGCGCGGCGGCTCAGTGGTTGGGGCGGGCGGCGCGGCGGCTCAGTGGTTGGGGCGGGGCGGCGCTGCGGCTCAGTGGTTGGGGCGGGGCGGCGCTGCGGCTCAGTGGTTGGGGCGGGCGGCGCTGCGGCTCAGTGATTGGGGCGGGGCGGCGCTGCGGCTCAGTGGTTGGGGCGGGGCGGCGCGGCGGCTCAAGTGGTTGGGGGGTGGCGGCGCTGCGGCTCAGTGGTTGGGGCGGAGGCGCCCTCGGCTCAGTGGTTGGGGGGCGGCGGCGGCTGCGCTCAGTGGTTGGGGCGGGGCGGCGCTGGGGCTCAGTGATTGGGGCGGGGCGGCGCTGCGGCTCAGTGGTTGGGGCGGGCGCGCGGCGCTCATTGGTTGGGGCGGGCGGGCGCGGCGGCTCAGTGGTTGGGGCGGGGCGGCGCAGGCGGCTCAGTGGTTGGGCGGGGCGGCGCGGCCGGCGCTCAGTGGTTGGGGCGGGCGGCGCGGCGGCTCAGTGGTTGGGGCGGGCCGGCCGTGGCGGGCGGCTCATGGTTGGGGCGGGGCGGGGCGGCGGCTCAGTGGTTGGGGGCGGGGCGGCGCGGCGGCTCAGTGGTTGGGGCGGGGCGGCGCGGCGGCTCAGTGGTTGGGGCGGGCGGCGCGGCGCTCAGTGGTTGGGGCGGCGCGGCGGCTCAGTGGTTGGGGCGGCGCGGGGCTCAGTGGTTGGGGGCGGGGCGCGCGGCGGCTCAGTGGTATGGGGCGGGGCGGCGCGGCGCTCAGTGGTTGGGGCGGGGCGCGCGGCGGCTCAGTGGTTGGGGCGGGGCGGCGCGGCGGCTCAGTGGTTGGGGCGGGGGCGGCGGCTCAGTGGTTGGGGCGGGCGGCGGCTCAGTGGTTGGGGCGGGGCGGCGCGGCGGCTCAGTGGTTGGGGCGGGGCGGCGCGGCGGCTCAGTGGGTGGGGCGGGGCGGCGCGGCGGCTCAGTGGTTGGGGCGGGCGGCGCGGCGGCTCAGTTGGTTGGGGCGGGGCGGCGGCTCAGTGGTTGGCGCGGGCGGCGGCTCAGTGGTTGGGGCGGGGCGGCGCTGCGGCTCAGTGGTTAGCACTGTTGCCTTGCAATGCTGGATTCAAATCCCACCAAGAACAACCTCTGCAAATCGTTTGGATGCTGTCCCTGGGTTTCTGTGGGTTTCCTCCAGTTTCCCCCACACTCCAAAAACATACTGATTTTAACTGAATTTATACTGAGCCCCAGTGGGGACAGGGAGCAGTGTGAGTGATGACAATTTCTGTACAGCGCTGTGGAATAAAACCTGAAATAGCGCTGATTTGGTAAAAAATGCCAAATAAACTACAGTGCCTCTAGTCTAGACGTCCATCGGGCATAACGGATTAACATTGAATTGGTACACGCAGCTTTTCAGCGCCATCATCTTCCTTGAGTCTCTTGTCTTAATAGCTCATTAACACGACTCCATTCATGCATTTGTTTTCACAGAAACTTGCATTTAAAGTGGTTGTCCGACTACAAGGATCGCTGCTTTTTATGTTAAAGATCTTGCAAAAACAAGTTACTTTGCAATATGTGTCCATTACCAGTGTCCTACCTATTCCTAGATATCCTCTCTTGTATGGGCTGCATCAGGTCCATATAGCTACAGACCTGTCTGATCTCTTCTGATAGGCTGCCAGCACTGGTTGCTATAGCTACAGACCTGGCTCTACTGCAGCCTAGTAGAAGCCAGTAAACACGCCCTTGAACGCAAAGTGAATCCAAAAAACAGGACTGAGGTAAGATGAATCAACGTAGTGAGACAACCCCTTTAAGCCTAAATAGCCAAGGTCCATCAGTCCATAACTTTTACTGATCACTGTAAAAAAAACAACACTCATATAAACGAGTACGTAGGGTGCAGAGTGGGGTTACCTAAGCGCTTCTACTCAATGATTACCACAAGTTCAAAGGGATAAACCCAATTCTTTACTTAGTTGTCATATGCAGCGCTCCCTAGCCCATTGTATGCTAGAAATATTGTAACTTGAGGGAGCACTGTATTCTAAAGGACTCCTGGGAAATGAGCTTGGACTCTTGTAGCGCCATCTATTGAAGGTAGTATTCCTCAAGTTGCATCCGACTCACTCAGCCTTGCAATATAAAAGGGAATAATTCCATACCAGTTACTCCTCTGCAGACGGCTAATTCAGGGTGTTTGTCCCTCATCAGTATAGAGCAGAGCTCTGGTTGGCTGGGAGAGAGGCTCTAGGTGTAGCTCAACAGGGGCAACATTCCTCATTAGGGAGAGGCATCATGTAGGTGTGTGGAGACTTAAACACCAGTAGTTGCTCCACTGAAATGTAAATATATTCTAAAAGACTCATGGGAAATAAGTTAGGACTCTTGTAGCCCCTTAGTCGTCATAGTGAGTATCGGCTCTCCCGGTTCGACCAATTCCACTCCTGATATACTGGTCTGGGTGGGTGTTGGTGGATGTGATAATTGTTCTCCCTGGTATCATCATAGGTCCTATATGCCAGTGGTTCAAATCCCTATTCTGCCGCAAGAAGTGCACTCCCCCACCTACAGTGGTTCAGCCTGTAAACCTGTTCTTTCCACTGGTTGATGTTTGCCAGCATTCATCTGGGACTTACAGCGTTATAGATCCCAATGATGCTTAGAGTTTGGGTCATTAGACCTGCTGTCAGTCCGAGATTTAGGCTCTGTCTACCCTGCAGTGGACAAAAAAAACGACCTGAAAACCAAATGCGAAAAACTTTCATAAAACTGAGTTTTTTGTCCCTGCCTGTCAAAAGCAGCTGAAAAAACATCAGTTTGCAACAATCTGCGGTTTTTACGCGCGTTTTTTGCTTGTCTTCAAGTTTGCTTTTTAATGTCTGCATAAATCAAGCCACTGGATATAACTCCAAACTACAAAGGGGGATGTAAAGCACATTATTGCATCTATATGTAATCTTGTAGTCATTTTACGAATTTTGGCACTAATAAAATTCTCGCTTTTGCTGCGAAAAATCCGTTTGTTTTTTTTATGGATTTTAGCGCTAGATTCCGTTTGTTCGTTTTTCGGATTTTGGTGCAGAAATTCGTTTGTGGGGGGTTTTTTACAGGTTTTGGCGGCAATAACTTTATCTCACTTTTGTCGCTAAAAATACAGTTTTGTTTTTTTTTTTACGTAAAAACCCTGATCTCTAAACCAGATTTTCAGTGACAAAAGCGAGATTAGTGCCAAAATACGGAGTTTTGCGCCAAAATCCGTAAAATTGCGTTAGCGACAAAAGCATGATCACTTTATTACGAACGGTACAAACGAGGACAAATCGGACACTTGTATGCAGAATCGATAATGTATAAACTGTGTTAACACCCACTATATTGGGGACATTAATCTCCTGAGGGGGTTTTCATTTAAAAAAACGCACCAAAGAGCGTCCAGCGCTTTCCATAGACTCCTGTAGTAAATTTTCTGCCCGGCTCTGGCGATTTTTGCAACATGTTTCAAAAGACGAGCAGAAAAAAAACTGAGCAGAAAAAAGACAGAGGCAACAGGGGGGTCTTACTATACAAGTCTATGGGACGGCTTTAAAGTAGTTTTTTCAGCATTTTTCTGTGCAATGGAGACAGTCTTACAGCTGTAATACTGAACAGATTGTTATATAGTTTTGTAGCAAAACATTCCTTATAACTTGTAATTTATTCATTTGATCCTGCCCGTTCTGGGAATAGGAGTCCAGTGGGTGGTGCTACTCAAAGGCTAACAGCTGTGTGTGTATGGAAGAGAAGGCGGTCCATCACTAGATAGCACCACCCACTGGGCTCCTAAGCCCAGAATGAGCATGAATTAAATGAATAAATTACAAGATTTGATGAATCTTTCAATCCATCAGCAGGCCTTCTCCTGCTCTACAACACGCTAGGTGTTCCAGGGAGCGCCAAATTCTGTTATTGTAAGGACGAGTGCCTGAAACGCATCAGCTGTCTCGTGCGTCTTCCATATTTTTGGGTGTTTTTGTAGTTTTTTGGGTTTTTTTGCTATGTTGACGTCTTTGTAAATCTCCTTGATTGGTGCATGTGCTGCTACCTATACCTTTTGTTTGCTACTCCATTGTTTGGAGGATCTAAGAGGATCGTCTTGCCGAGCACTTGTATCCAGGTGAGCCGTAAATATTTGGTGTATTGGAAAGCCTATACGTAGTGCAGGTGGGTCCTGAATGCTATGTATGAGGCCTCTATTCTCTGTCTACATTTGATTACAATATGATTTATTCCCCGTAGATGTGGCACCTGAGGAAGATGTGGTGGAGACCCCTGCGGTTTCCCAGGAGCATACACACCAAGAGATAAAGGGTCATAAGACGCTGGCCACTCCGGCTGTAAGACGCCTCGCCATGGAGAACAATGTAAGTGTCCTTGGTTTCTAGAGGGCCTCATCATTCAAGGATGAGGACATGCGACTCCCAGCAATGCACATGATGCCGCCGTGTCCACTGCTCGCTCTATTCTGCACTCACTGGACCTGCCCACTGTTTGCTTCTTCTCTCCTAAAGTCTGCATAAAAAGCAGATCTGTTTTACCCCAATTTTAGATCCCAGTCCCTTTTTTATGGCTCAGTAACAGACTGTGATTAGGAAACATTATGCAACCTGGCAGCCGTACCTAATGATATTTGACCCAGATGGGGAGGATAAATTACATGTGCAATCCGCTGAATAGTTAGGCTGCTTTCACACACAGTGTGTTTTTGATGCTGTTTTTGTGCAGATATGCACAGTAATTAATGTACATTTCTGCACAAAAAAAGTATCAAGAAGCACACCAAAAACGCACCGTGTGAAAGCAACCTTAAGGTGCTTTAACACACAGCTGCGTTTTTGGTGCAGAAATGTACAGCATTAATTGCTGTGCCTTTCTGCACAAAAACGCAGGTGTGTGTGAAAGCAACCCTTAGGGTATGTTCACATGACATTTTTCGGAACCAAAACGGATCCAAAAAACGTATCTAACAATGTGCAGTGTGATTTACATTGGTTTCAATGTAAAACACTCATGTACGTTCAGACGAGTGATGCGTGTTTACTTGCGTATTTTCGATGCGCTTGTCGGATCCGTTTTAAGAATTGACATGTCAATTCTACTTGCGTTTGGATTAAAATTTGAAGTGTAATACACTAAATCGGCCCTTAGAGGTCTCATTTGATCTAGAAGAACTTTTTGAACTTTAGTAACCTAATGACCCAATAGAGGGAGCTAACAGCATTTTACATGTTTCAGATGAAGCCCAATAGAGGGCGCTTCCAGCATTTTACATGTGTTTAATCTTATAAATCACTTTTTATATGTATTGAATTATATAAAAGCAGTTCTTTAGTATAGAATCTGTGTTTATAGAAATTATAGAAGTTTTTACTAATTTATTAATGTTTTAGATAGTTTATTATAGAATGTTGAGTGGTTTTAGTAAACTATCTAAAACATTAATAAATGTATTAGTAAAAACATCTAAAAAACTGCTTTTATATCATTCTATATAAAAAGTGATTTATAAGAATAAACATATGTAAAATGCTTGCAGTTATAGCGCCCTCCATTAGGCTTCCTAGGAAACACATGTAAAATGCTGTGAGCTCCCCCTAGTGGGCTTCCTTGTAAACATAATTTTTATTAAATTTTACAATAACAAAAACATATAATAACTGTCCATTAGATGAGATACTACTCGACACACAAAGAAATAATATAAGGCATCATTACTACAGCTAAGAAAAGTACTAAGCAATGAAAATACAAAATAGCACTAATGACATACTTTGGCATCAATAATAAGGATGAAGCAAAAGACGTCTCCATCTTCACTAAAGAAAGACAACAAAAAATAATAAAAAAGTAACCCCCCTCCCCCATAAAAAAAAAAAAAAAACAAACAAACCCAAAAACAACACAGAACAGTGGTACCCATACGCAGTTATGTATAAGAGACATAATCACATACACCTATGTAATCAAGTAAGGCCTGGGATAAAAATTGAAAACAAATCCTGTGCTGATACAATGCTGCGAGATAGTCACACGGCCCTCATGGGCTTCCTAATGTAGGTCATTCGGTTACTAAAGTTCAAACAGTTCTTCTAGATCACAGGTGTCAAACTGGTGGCCCTCCAGCTGTTGGGAAACTACAATTCCCATCATGAATTTGTATAATCAAATAACATGGGTATGATGGGAGTTGTAGTTTCACAACAGCTGGAGGGCCGCCAGTTTGACACCCCTGTTCTAGATCAAATGAGACCTCTAGGGGCCGATTTAGTGTATTACATACCCCTACATACATATGTAAGGGTAAAGTATATTACAAGCGTCTACCTTTTCAAACTACAACCTGTATATACATATTGAAAAACGGATCCCAAAAACGCATGCAAAACACATCCAAAATAGCACCAGCTGCTGCGTTTTTGGATACGTTCTTTGGATGCAGTTTTTCAATGCATTTTTTCTTCTTTTAAAAAACGGATCAAAAAACAGATCCAAAACGTTGTGTGTACATATCCTTAGTGCCTACCTGTACAACGAGCCCCGGATAAACTCTCGGAGCACTATTTCTTCCGTACGATGCTCCGGATCCCTTTCTGGATGAGGCCATCTCTGCAAATGTTGAAACTCTCTTGCACCACATCCAACGTTAGTGGTCATTCACCGCCTCCATTGATGCATATTGCACAAACGCCACCCGGCAGCTCTCTGTTATTATCTGCAGAGGAGGCTGCATTCATGGCAGATGAAGATTTATGACCTGGTTCACTGGAGCACACTGATGACCATTTAAAATAGACTGTAGTGATGGGCAGTCCTTATGGATGTATGAAGCAATCCATATGCGGGGCTGGACTTAGGGGGCTCCTACTGCCTGAAAACCCCTGTATGGGCATTAAAAACACAGTTAAAGGCTGCAATTCGTCTTGCCACCGCTTGGTGCAGAGGAATCTCGCCACTTGGTGACCAGCCCATTTACCCCTGTTCCTAAATGGCCACGTTATCTATCTATTTATTTATTTATTTATCTATCTATATGTTCAGGTGAAGTTTTGGAACCATTTTTTGATCCGTTTTACACTAGAAGAAAAATGCATTGAAAACTGCATATCAAAAACGTATCCAAAAAACGCAGCAGCTGATGCTTTTTTGGATGCGTTTTTCGGATCCGTTTTTCAATATATATACACACGTTGTAGTTTGAAAAGGTAGAATCTTAAGTAATATAGTAATATACTTTACCCTTACATATGTATGTAAGTAATGGTATGTAATGTACTAAATCGGCCCATAGAGGTCTCATTTGATCTAAAGAACTGTTTGAACTTTAGTAACCTAATGACCTACATTTTCACTTAGTCGAAAGTGGTTACGTTGTAGTGTAAGAGGATGCCTAATACAGGGCGGTATAACTCAAAGCATTTTACATGTGTTTCCTATGAAGCCTAATAAAGG
Source organism: Phyllomedusa bahiana (assembly GCA_025379985.1). Taxonomy (NCBI): domain Eukaryota; kingdom Metazoa; phylum Chordata; class Amphibia; order Anura; family Hylidae; genus Phyllomedusa; species Phyllomedusa bahiana. The sequence goes on along the minus strand of JAODAL010009585.1, from coordinate 26,537 downwards.
GCGCTATAACTGAAAGCATTTTACATGTGTTTCCTATGAAGCCTAATAAAGGGCGCTATAACTGAAAGCATTTTACATGTGTTTCCTACGAAGCCTAATAGAGGGTGCTGTAACTGAAAGCATTTTACATGTTTCAGATGAAGCCCAATAGAGGGCGCTTCGGCATTTTACATGTGTTTAATCTTATAAATCGCTTTTTTATATGTATTCTATAAAAGTAGTTTATTATAGAATGGGTGTTTATAGAATTATAGAAGTTGTAACTAATAAATGTATTAATGCTTTAAATAAAGATTATTATAGAATGTTGAGTGGTTTCAGTATAATACTGAGACCACGCAACATTCTATAATAAACTATCTAAAACAGTAATAAATTTATTAGTTAAAACTTCTATAATTTCTACTGCTTTTATATAATTCAATACATGTAAAAAGCGATTTATAAGATTAAACACGTAAAATGCTGGAAGCGCCCTCTATTGGGTCATTAGGTTACTAAAGTTCAAACAGTTCTTCTAGATCAAATGAGACCTCTAGCGGCCGATTTTAGTGTATTGCACTTCAAATTTTAATCCAGTGCATTTTTCGGATGCACTTTTCGTATCAAAAGCGCATCCAAAACGTACCCAAAAGTATGTTGCGCTTTTGGATCCGTTTTTCGGGCTCCAGAAGCGCACCCCATTGTTTACTATGGGGATTTCACTTGCGTGAAACGCAGGTAGAATTGATATGTCAATTCTTAAAACTGATCCGAAAAACGCATTGAAAAGATGCAAGTAAACACGTATGGGTGCATCGCACTGCACATTGCTAGATAGGTTTTTTGGATCCGTTTTGGGTCCGAATAAACGGATCTGAAAAATGTCATGTGAACATACCCTATCTATCAAATATGTGTGTGTATCAGGGAAAAGGATAAATATTTACTTAAAAACAAAAAATCCTATTTTCTTTATAGCTGAAAGCACCACTAGTAGAGGTTTTTAACCCCTTCCTGACAATTTTTTTTTGGCTCTTTGTTTGTTTATTTTTTCCTCCCTGCCTTCCAAGAGTCACAACTTTTGAATTTTTCTAGCTACATAGATATGAGGGCTTGTTTTTTGCCATGCAAGATGTACTTTCTTATAATTGACTTTACCTCAGGACGTAATAGAAACGAAAACATGGCGGCTATAGAAGCCTTCATTAGGTTTCCAGCTGCCAGGTCAACAGTTGTTAACACGGGGGTGCTGACCAAAGTAAGGGACAGTGCACAGAACCGTTTCTCACCACTGCGGTCGCCACGGCTTCTAAATAATTAAACGGCAGAGATTGGAGCCGGCTCCATTCCCTGCTGTTAGTGGCGGGTGTTAGCTGAAATTAGCAGCCGGCACCTGCTTCCTATGTAGTGGACTTACTGAGTAATATGAACTTGCCCCTGGTGTCCATGGCACAATCTCTTGCCCAGTGCCATGAGTCACTATGTGGTATTTTATGTTTGTTTTTTGTTTGTTTTTTTCAGATAAAGCTCAGCGAGGTGGTGGGCAGTGGACGAGATGGACGGATCCTAAAGGAAGACATTCTCAGCTTTTTGGCTAAGCAAACAGGAGCCATATTGCCACCTTCTCCCCAAATGGAGATCACCCCGCCGCCTCCAAAACCAGTCTCCAAACCATTTCAGAAGGAAAAATCTCCCAGCATTCCAGTTTCCTTTACAAAACCAATCACATTCTCAGGAAAGGATGTCACCGAACCCCTGAAAGGTAACGGCATGTTCATGGCTGAGCCTCTATAGCAATGTTTGTTCCTCTCCTAACATGACAATGTTTCTAGGTATATCAGCTCTCTTTAAAGGGGTTTACTAGGACCCAATCGGGGATGTCCTATCCTGTCCATCTCCACATTAACTGCTGCACAAGACGCCTGCACGTTCCAGATTGGGGTCACGCAATGCTAAGGATACACTGATGTAAGGGTCTCACTGCTCATGGGACCTCCATGTCATTTCATTTCACCAGTCCAATAAATAAGGGGAACAAAGTCCGAAACACAGTTATTTTCATCCATAACTATGTTGTCAAGGATTAGAAAAACGTGGCTGCTTTATTGCAGAAACAGCGCCGCACCTGTCCACCTGTTGTGCGTGTTATTGCAGGTCAGCTTTATTAATTTCACTAGAGCTGGGCTGCAATACCTGACACAACCTGTGGACTGGTGTGGCGCTGTTCCTGGAATAAAGTAGCCATCTTTTCCCAATCCTGTCCCACAGCATGTTTTCCAAGTAGTAGGCCTAGAACTGGTTCTGTAAGTAAGTTGCAGATTATAGGGAGCATTAGTGGTGAGGCTGGAAGCCCTTATCTGAGGGTGCCCATATTGTGCTAGTCGGTATAGTGTATGGCTACATTCACACTGCTGATCATGGACACTGAAAATTTGAGGACTGATTGGCCTGGAGTCTGTCTAAAATCCAGGCTGATTTGGCACAGATTTTAGAAGTGGATTTGATATTGAATTTAAAGGGACTAAGTCCACACGGCAGAGGACAAAATACTTGTGGGATTATAATTAGAATCCGATCAGTATTTTAAAAATTTTTTTTTGTCGCAATTTTTGTCCCAGTTTTTTGCAGCGATTTTTGGATTTCACCCAGGCCCATTAACCAGGGCTGTGGAGACGGCAAGCCAAAGCCCCGACTCCTCAATTTCCCAAACCTCCGACTCCTGACTCCCTCATACACGGCGCATGTTTAAATGATAACTTTACTGTAGTAAAATGGTAACATCCGGCTTTTTATCACCTTATGATACAATAATCAAGCTATTTAGGTAGAACAGACACTGACAAGCAAAAGGGTAACAATGTTTTGATCTTTTGAACACTTGTGGGTAGAGTTGAAGAAGAAGCTGTATTTGTATCAAAGTCCAGTCGGCACCAACATTGGAAATGTGTAGAAGAGACCTGGGATCAGATTTTGTTTAAGACATGCTTGTGCTTGATTCTTATCCAGAGCCCAGACGTATTCAGGCAGTATTGAAAACCAAAGGTAGATTTCCCAAATATTAACAAAATAATAAAAATTAACATTTTGATTTTTAGGAGCGAAACAGTAACAATGCAGTTACAGGAAAGAATCTGCAGAACTAAGCAGATGCTAAATATTTGGAGGTCAAATTTATGTATAAGATAGGTAAGATGACTGTATATAAAATGACAGTAGCCTCATGTACAAAGCTGTAGTGGATGGAGAGATATGGAGCCTGAAAGTCACAAGTTTAAAACATTGTTACCCTTTTGCTTGTCAGTGTAAAATATATTTATTGGATATGACTTTAGAACACAAAAAAACTGTAAATATGCAAAACACTGCGGGAACATTTGTGGAGTCTCTGAATTTGTTCTGAGAAATAGTATCATCAGATCCTGCATACATGACCTCTTATCTCATTATTTCCAGGCTAGAGAACGGCCTCTCTACACTAACTTGGGTTGGGGGCAAAGCGGTGACCACAGGGGCAACATCTCTAACAATGTCAGGGTATAAAGGAATTGCCTCGGCCACAGTTTTGATGAATGGTTGAACTCTTCTACGTCTTTGAAAGCAGGTGAAAAATTTTGCTGAAATCTGTTTGCCCTGGGAGCAGAGTCTTTTCCTCTGGGGCAGCGCTTTGCCTGCTCCATGTCATCAATTACACTCCTCATGTGATAATTCTGAAGATATGGGAGCAGTAGCACTGGCCGCACCTCTTGCTCTTTGCATCGAACTAACTGGACCAACTTATTATATATTTTGGGAGTCTGAGTCGGTCCCTTTTATGACTACTCCGACTCCTGCAAAATAGTCACCGACTCCAACTCCACAGCCCTGCCATTAACATTGAACAGTACTGTAATCTGCTGTTTTCAAGTGAAATATGGCGGATTATAGAGCCAGTTTTTCGGCCCAGTTTTCGGATTTCAAATCCAACCTTGGAGAATCTGAACTATGCTCGGATTTTCTATTGAGGTCTGTGGGAATGATTTACAGTCGGATTTTTAAGTACCGAATCCGCTTAAGTCTGACAGTAAATCACTGTCGTGGAGACGTAGATTTATACTGCCAGCCAAAGGATTTCTGTCGACCCACATGGGGCATAACCTGTGTAAACCCTGCCCTCTTCCCAAACAGGCATTCCTGGGTGGTTTTGGATACGTTGCAGGCACCCACCTCCTCCCAGATTGTTGAGGTCTGTTCTGTGGGTATATTTAGCATTGATTCAGTGCAAAATCTGTCGAAAGAGGATACATGTCCCTTCCTTTTTTCTGTAGCACTGATTTTTTGAATTTTTTTTTTAATTTATATATTTTTTTTTATCCCCCTTAACGACCACCCACCTACTTTTGACGTCGGCTAGTGCAGGTCGTTCGTATGCGGCGACATCTTTTGGCGTCGCTGCAGACATCGGGGTTCGCGGCGCCCGGGCGCCGAAGCAGCGCTGGGATCGGGGCTGTACTACACAGCCCTGATCCCAGAGCATCTCCTACGAGCACCAGGGAGCAGGGGAAACCTCTGCCTCCCCGTGCTTTAACCCTTTGATTGCCGCAGTTCGTTACTGCAGCGCAATCAAAGGGTTTCCCTGCTCTGTCGGGTGATCGGAACACCCTGTGATCCGACAGAGCTCGGGGAATGGCTGCACAGTCAGCTCTGGAGACCTAGAGTGGCCCCAGGGCTGTCTGTGTAACAAGCCAGTGACCAGGACAGACTGTGTGCTATCCTGATCACTGCCTGTGTCAGACTGACACAGATTATAATGTATTAGCATATATGAATATGCTAATACATTAATAATTGTAAAAAAAAAAAAAAAAATTGTAAAAGTTCTCCATTCATGGGATGTTAAAAAAAAAAAAAAGGAAAAAAAATGTAAAAAAATGAATCGTAAAATAAAAATAATTGTGCATATATTACGTGTGAAATGTGAATGGTGTAAAAAAAAAATGAAACACATTTCTGCAATTATTTATAAGTGAACTTAAACTATTCCCCCGTAAAGTACAACTTGTCTCGAATAAAACGAGGCCTCATCCAACTGCGTCATTGAAAAAATAAAAAAGTTACAACTGTTTAAACGCAAGGAGGCAAAAACTAAAAAAATGTTCTGGTCATTAACTACTTTTCAGGCCTGGGGCTTAGGGGTTAATTTTTGTTTTTTGTTATTTTTTTATCATTGCCTGTGTTGCTTCTGATTTTTCAGGTTTTTCCTTTAAAACAATGGGTTGTGGGTTAGAATCTGATATGAATGCTGAATCCAGTGCAGTTTCCGTGCTGAATCCACATCAGATTCAGCATCCAGATCGGCCGCGTGAGCATACCCTAAAGCAGCTCTTGATTCATCTTTAGTGTATCGTATCTAGTAGAGAGGAAAAAAAGTGTCGTCTTATTTAATGCCACCTCTAAGGCCATATTCACATCTGCATTGGAAGTTCCACTTGGAACCTTTGCTGCAAATTCTGTTGGAAATGGCGGGAAAAAAATGGTGCAGCTAGCTGGGTTATTCTTCCCGCGAAAGCAACAGGCTTTGCAGCTGAAATCTGACCGTCCTATTGTAGTTAATGGGGGTCCGAATGGCACCAATGGTGTCTGTTAAAGAGAACCTGTCACATAGTTTTTGGCCCCCTGGCTGAGGGCAGCACAAGCTAGTGTCAGACCTGCTGTTTCCAGCGCTGTGTCCCTTGTTCTGTAAGATGCTGGAGTTTTCGTGTATTTAATGCTCAAATCTGCAGTTTTCAGCCAGAAGAGTCATTCGAAGAGTCCTTCAGAGAGTCAGTTTTTTTCATACCCGGCCAATCGGAGGCTAACCCCGCCCACCTCAACTGACAAACCTGTTACTTTGAATAGGTAGAAACATGTGAATAACTGTCAGTGGGCGGAGCTAGCCTTTGGTAGGCGGGGCTAACATCTGCTCATGAATAAGATTTGAGGGGTAAATGCTCTAAAACTGCTGCATCTTACAGAATAAGGGACACAGCGCTGGAAACAGCAGGTCTGACACTACTATGTGCTTCCTCAGCAAGGGGTGCACAACCTATGTGACAGGTTCCCTTTAAAGGGGTTGTCTCGCTACAATGATTGATTTTTAATTAAAAGATCTTTAAAAAAACAAGCAGCTTTGCAATATATGTTCATTACAAATGTCCTACTGATTTTGAGTTAGCCCTGTTAGTAGTAGTACATCAGCTTCTCAAATCTCTATAGCAGCAGACCTATTGATCCTTATCTCACTGGCTGTCAGTGCTGGTGACTCATCAGCCTCTGAATACAGGTCTGAGCAGAGAGCCCCTCCCCAACAGTATGCTTCTGTAGTGGAGGGAGGGGGAGGGCTCTGGCTTCTGTGTCTGTGTAGCTGGATTAACCCTGTGTGCGCCTGCTTCCTCCTGCTCTCTACACAGATTGAGGAGAGCAGAGGTGAGGCTGATCAATAGATGTGACAGCAGTGACCCTGTGTGTTACTATAATCATGATGTGTCTGTGGAGCTCTGACTATTCTAATACTATATAGATCAGGGGGCATGTGAACGCTTCATGCTCTGCTGTACTAGTGACATATCGTGATTATAGTAACACTTCCCAGCTGCCCTGTGTCTGTTCTGATAGGGTTTGTTGTTGCTGGAGATGTGGAGATATGTATGCTACAGCAGGGGGTATAGGAACACATGCATTCCCCCTGCTCTGCTATTAGCATACACAGCTTCACAGACCTCTGGCTCCACACTCATAGATCAGGCAGGCACACACAGGGTTAACTGACAGCAAACCCTCCCCCCCTCTGCTGTATAGAAGTTATGGAGGAGAGCTGTCTGTGTGCTGAGGGGAGGGGGGAAGAGGGAGGAGAAGAGGCAGACAAGAAGCACACCCCTGAATTCAACTGCCAGGCACACTGAGGTAGGCTGAAAGCTTGTAATGAGACAACTCCTTTAAGTAGATCCGGTTGCAGCTCTGCCATGGAGGATCTGAACTGTACCTCTGACACCGGTGGGAACCATTAGTTTTCCGGGCCGGTACTTTTTCTGATGCTTCCTCTGTATTTTTTTTTATATCCTCAGGCTTCCACAAAGCTATGGTGAAAACTATGACCGCAGCACTAAAGATCCCCCACTTTGGTTATTGTGATGAAATCGATATGACCACACTTGTCCGGCTTCGAGAGGACCTCAAACCTATCGCCGAAGCTCGCGGAGTCCGACTGTCGTTCATGCCTTTCTTCCTCAAGGTCAGTTTCCTGCAAACATTCCTAAATACACCTGCGCACCACATGACTTCTAACACAAGGAGACTGAGTGCAGACCACAGTTATAAACTTTGTTTAATTCCTTCACCACAGTCGAGTCACATTATTATGACCAGCTGCTAATATCCAGAGTCACTGCCACGGACAGCAGCTAGACAGGCTGGGCTGGACTCTGTGGGTTCCTGGTAGGTGGTCACAAGTATCTGGAGCTGACTGCATCCCACAGCTGCTGGAGGGTCCATAGATCCAGCACCACCATCCAGGGACCCCACAGCTGCTGGAGGGGCCATAGAGCCAACACCACCATCCAGGGGCCCCCACAGCTGCTGGAGGGTCCATAGAGCCAACACCACCATCCTGGGGCTCCACAGCTGCGGGGGGGTCCCTAGAGCCCACACCACCAACCAGGTGCCCCACAGCGGCGGGGGGTCCATAGAGCCAACACCACCTTTTCCAGGACCCCACACTGCGGGGGGTCCATAACCAACACCCCCATCCAAGACCCACAGCGTGGGGGGGTTCCATAGAGCCAACACCACCATCCAGAGGACCCACAGCGCTGAGGGTCCATAACCCAACACCACCATCCAGGGCTCCTTCAGCGCTGGGGGGTCCATAACCCAACACCACCATCCAGGGCTCCACAGCTCTGGGGGGTCCATAGAGCCAACACCACCACCCGGGGGGCTCCTTCAGCTGCTGGGGAGTGCACAACTTATATACCACCTAACCAAGCTCATGACATGTGACTTCCTTCATGATCAATGTGCTGCAAATATAGGAAGCGGTCATAATTATATGACCTGACTTTGTATTTGTCCAATACAATTGTTTGCAGATTTCTTAGAGCAGCGAGACTGCTCTTTCACCTTGTACTTTCTTTGGGTTTTTATCATGGTCCTTGTTCTCCATAGGCAGCAAGCCTCGGACTCCTGCAGTACCCAATGCTCAATGCCTCAGTGGATGACGATTGTCAGAATATCACCTATAAGGTAGGTTTTCAATTCTGAAACTTGACGTTTGCATGTGTCCAGATTTAGGGATCACTAAAGAGGATATTGTGTCTCCTAGGCGGCTCATAACATTGGGATCGCAATGGATACTCAACAGGGGCTCATTGTCCCAAATGTGAAGAACATACAGGTGCGGAGTATTTTCGAGATTGCTGCGGAGCTGAACCGCTTGCAGAGCTTGGGGTCTTCAGGACAGCTGGGGGCTGCAGATCTGACTGGAGGCACATTTACTCTATCCAACATCGGTTCGGTGAGGAAACTGCTCCAAACCTCTTGTAAATCATGTGATGCAGAATCCTAGCCCAGTGTATTGACTTATGATTCCCTTCTGTAGATTGGAGGAACGTATGCAAAACCTGTGATTATGCCCCCAGAAGTGGCAATTGGAGCCAGGGAAAAAACTGCGGGTTTGGGTCTTTTTTATGATAGGGTCTCCTGGATACAAATATATTATTAATACCTAGGCTCGGACTGGGCCATAGGGGAAACCTCCGGAGGGGGCTTGTTGGACCTCTAGAAAATGGGAACCCCCGGGTGACTGACGGGGGGCTTTAAGAGAAAGAAAAAAGAAAAGCCAAAGCAAGGGGGATTGAAAAAAAAATGTAGGGAAGCCCCAACAATCGCCTCCATTTTTTTTTTTTTTTTTTTTTTGGGCCCCCCTTTTTTTCCCCCCCCCCCCCCCCCCCCCCCCCCAAAAACCCCACCGGCCCCCTTTCCCCCCCCCCCCGGGAAACCCCCCCCCCCCCTTTTTTAAAACCCCCCCCCCCCCCCCCCCCATCAACCCCCGACCCCCCCCCCCCGAAAGCCCAAAGATCTTCCCCCATTCCCCCCCCCTTTCCCCCCCCAAAAGGTTTTTTCCCCCCCCCTTTCCAACGCAAAAAACCCCCGCGGGCGGCCCTCACCCCCACCGGGGGCCCCATTTTTCCCCCCCCCAAACCCTTTTTAAAACCAAAAAATCCCCCTGTAAAACCCACAAAAATAACAAACAAAACCCCCGGCCCCTTTTCCCCAAAACCCCCCCAAACAAAATTTCCCAAAAAAACCCCCCCCCGTTTCCAAAAACCCTCCCAAAAACAACGGAAACATTTTAAAAAAACGGCCCCCCCTTTCCCCAAGGGGGGGGGGGGGAAAAAGGGACCTTTTTCCCACCTCCCCACTTAAGCCCCCCCAAAAATAAACCAATTTTCCCAAAAACCCTCTTGACCCCTTTAAGCGCCCGGGTTTTTACTCCCTGGGGGTCAAAAACCTTTTTGGAACCACCAAAAATAAAATTAAGCCCAAAATTTTTTAAAGTTTTTAAGTTTATTACAAAGCCCAAATTTTTTTCTTTGGGAACCTCTAAAAAATTTTCAACCTTTAAAAAAGGGGTTGGGCGTATCACACAAATTTGCTTTTAAAAATTTTTGCCATAAAATTGAACCAAAAAGGTCCCCATGAAAAAATACCAAATATTTACCCGTTTTAGGGTTTTAAACCCTTTCCTTATTCCCCATATAAAACCCCCCAATAAAAATTGGGTTTAAAGACAAACCGGTTTCCCCCCCCATCCGGGAAGGGAAAAAGGGGCGAAGTCTGTCCATATTCTAAGCTATAAGTCTTTGTCCAGTCCTCAATTTACCAGACTGCAAAACCTTGTCCACGCTGTGTGCGGTCACGCTGCATCTTTCAGCAGCCACTCTTTGGGCCCGTTGGCATGGCATTTTGTTGCCCGTCATTGGTATCTGTTTGGAAACCATGAAAAAGGTCCCCATGATAAATACCCACAAGGGAGAATAGAGCAGATGTAGTCTAAATTTGTCTACGGTCGCTGTATTCCTTGGCCATATATTCTATCTCTGCAGGATACAAAAGTATGGTCCAACATAAAAAGCACATCCCACCAGGAAATAGAGCAAACCCCGTCCAGTTCAGATTAGATCATTACGTAGTTAGTACATTTGAAAAAAGACTTGTGTCTCTCAAGTTCAACCAAGGGTGGGGAAAATGTGGGTGAAGGGAGGGAGACAAGGACTTTAAGCCCAGCCTCACCACTGGTGAATGCCCTGAAACCCACAAAGTAAGAACCAATCTGCTCCAGTGGAGACCCCATCTCTGACCCCAGTATAGAAGACAGAACCACAAAGGGGTTCGACGTCCCAGTGGGAGGTCAAATCCGTATATTGGTTAACACATGCCAGAGAATAGGAATTCACAGCCTGACAATTTCTCAGTCAAATGAGTTCTTCTAAGTTTATTACAAAGACACAAGTTTTTATACTTTGGGCGTAACACATTCCATAAGCAACATGTGACATTACATCCAATATAGAAGAAGAATGATGAGGCGTATCGGGACACTGATCCGCTAAAATCAGTCAAAATTTATTGAGAAATTCCATAAAATGTACAGATCCAAAAAGTGGCACCTCCCCTATAAAAAGATGATGCCAAACGATTGACGCGTTTCGGGCAGTTACATGCCCTTACTCATAATGCCACACATATTAAGAACATCCTATATATATAAAACAATTAATTACAGAGACTTAACTTACCTGTGTGCCGCCCGGCAACTACGCCATGATAACATCCGGGAAAAAGATCGTAACCCGGAAATGCGTCAGGAGCCTGCGCAAAGAAGACATAGTAACCAGGGTAACCAAATGCCAGCCTTGGCTGCCTGAGCATGCGCAGAGAGCGCCCTGCTCCGCTGAAAGCACGGCAATAATAACTAACCATGCATGATAACTTAAGGGCAGAAATTACGTCCGAGAGTAATATAATACAAAACGACATAGTAGCCAAAAGGCCGGCAGAGAGCCCTGAATAACGCATGCGCAGTAACTACCTAAAACGATAAATGCCAGCACAACAAAGACCAGCGGTACAATGTAGAAACCAACAGGGTGCAAAGTCAGCACCCAGAGTTGGTAATACATATATAAAAGAATAACATGGAACCTACTAAATGGAAGCCGGGCGGGACACAGGCAAGTATACACGTAAGGCAACAACAAGATTGTATATATCAGTAGTTGAAAAATACATAGAAGAGAAAATTATAACATATAAACCAAAATCATTCAATAATGAAACATAACCTCTCTTCTGTGATTGAGACCCTTGGGATGCATTGTGTTAAGTGTCGTGATCCAAAAAGCTTCACGATCACGTAACATACTTTCAAGATCACCTCCTCTTATCGGTTTGTAAACCTTATCTATGCCCATAATTTGTAAACCAGCATAGTTGCTCTGGTGGATATCCCTAAAGTGTTGTGAGAGACTAGATCTATTCCTAAGAGCCAAACTTGAAATATCATTCAAGTGCTCTAGAAATCTAGTTGTTAATTTGCGCATTGTGCTGCCTATATAATACAACTTGCATCTGGTACTAGTGGCAAGATAGACTACACCATATGAATTACAATTTATAAAATGTTTGACCATATATTTTCTAGTTTTCTCACTGTTGTAAAATTCCTTAGTTTTGATAGCAAAAGTACAGGTCCTGCATTGTTTAGCACCGCACTTGTAGAAACCCGCATCCCGCAGCCAGGTGCATCCAGAGGCGCCAGTAGTGCCAGTAGCAATATAGTTAGGAGATAATAGATTTCCCAATGTTTTAGGTTTCCTGGTTACAACTCTACAGCCTTCGTATAATATGGTTTGCAGAATTGGATCCTGGTTGAGAACAGCCAGATTTTTGAGAAAAATTCTTTTAATAATGGGAAATTGGTGGGTACAATCCGTGACTAAAGTGGGCTTATTGTCCCCAGGGGAAAGTTCCCTCAAAGGTTCTTTTACTGGACAGATAAGTTTAGCCCGATCTCTCACCTGGGTTTTAAGAATGGCTCTATTCAGGGTCCATTTGGGATATCCCCTATTTTTTAATCTTTGACAAATATTATTTTGCTCTAAACGATAATCCAGTTCGGAACTGCAGTTCCGTTTAGCTCTGCACATTTCGCCAATTGGTATCGATGTGCGGGTGTTTTTGGTGTGAAAACTCCTATAATGTAGAATGGTATTCCCCGAAGTAGGTTTTCTAAAAGTTTTACTGGATATTTTGTGGCCAGATATGCCCTCTAAAGTCAGATCCAAGAAATTAATCTTGGATGCCTCTGCACAGCCAGTGAACTCCAAATTGAAGGGATTATTGTTAAGATAATCAATGAACCCCGGTACGGCAGGCATACCGCCCCTCCAAATAAATAGGAGGTCATCAATATACCTGCCGTACCAGAGTATACTGTCCAAGAAAGGATTGTTTTCAGTATAAAGATATACAGATTCCCACCAAGAAACCGTGAGATTAGCCAATGAGGGCGAAAATTTCGCCCCCATTGACACACCCCGTAGCTGGAGGTAAACCTGACCATCAAATTTGAAAAAATTATGAGTCATAAGAAACTCAACAACACAGATTAGAAAATCTATGAAATCCTGAGACTGCTCACTGCGATTGTGAAAATGAAAATTGAGCGCCATGGATGCAACTGAATGCGGGATGCTCGTATACAGGGATACTACATCACAACCAATCCACAACATATCCTCAGCCCATACAATTTTGTCCATGTTGGTTAGAACATCCCTGGTATCCGAAAGGAAACCTGGAGTGGTGTTAACTAATGGCTGTAACACCGAATCAACCCACTGACTCAATTTCTCAAACAAAGACCCAATGCCCGAAACTATCGGACGCATGGGCGGTTTGTTGGTACTTTTATGGATCTTCGGTAAACCGTATATCACAGACATTACGGGCTGTTTTACCTGAATATATTCTATCTCCTTCTGTGAAAAAATCCCCAAAGCCAGACCCTCCTGTAACACAATATCCAATTCACATTTAAACCTGTCAGTTGGATCTCCAGGTAATTTTTGATAAGTGGAGGTATCTGACAAGAGTTCAAGCATTGCATTGGTGTAGTCGTACTTATCCATTACTACAACTGTACCACCTTTGTCGGCCATCTTTATGACCAATTCAGTATTATCAAGCAACTGACTTAAAGCAATGCGCTGATTCTTTGAAAGATTTAAATATTTTTGTTTAATACAGGATCTCTCCGATAACTCTCTAAGGTCCCTTTCAATAGCAATTTGGAAGAGATCCATAGCTGGAACCCGGGACTGAACGGGGTAGAAACTGGGATTAGTTGTAACAAATTTAGATTGAATATAATCAGAAGGAGAGTCATTGGAGAGATCCTGCAAACATTGGATGTATAACTGTTCTCTGAACAGAAGATTACTGTAATTATTGCTGTGTTGAGCCACCATAGTGCTTGCAGTCGCCGCTACATTCGATGGATCCGGAGTCTCCCAAAAATGTCTCTTTAAGGTCAATGTCCTAATGAATTTGTTAACATCCTTGAGGGTTGAGAACAGATTAAAATTCTGCTCTACACCAAAGCTAAGGCCCAATTTAAGGAGGTCTTCTTGATGGCGATCTAATGCCGTTGTGGAAAGGTTCAGCACACTTATTTCTTCTTGCTGATCATATGCTCCAGAAATGTTTGCCGGGTCTTCATCCGTGCATCCATTCTTATATTCGGAGTGTCGCCTCCGCCGCCGTCGTTTTTTGGAGACTTGCCTTTCTTAGATTTTCTCACTTGTCGATAATATGAGGGGCTGGGCTCCTGTTCCACTGAATCGGACGATTCTTCAATTGACTCTCCTGTACTATCTACAGAGTCCGATTCAACCGGGCCAAAGCTTACTTTTCTTTGGTTCTTACGTTCTTTCCAGGTTCTAGATCTCCTTTTGAGGATAGACTTGGGGGTACTCGGATCCATTTGTCTACGTCCCCATTCATAGACCTGTTTTAATTCATAGTCCAGGGAGTCCCGTTGATATTTGGACTTCTTTGTGATCATAATTGAATCCTCCATTTTGTCTAATTTAGCTCTGAGCTCTTGTATCATGCTGTCGTATGTATCTGCTCCTTCCAAGGAGCGAAGTGAGGACTCAAGATCTTTGATTTCTGATGATATGTGTTCTAGTTTCTGGTTTTCATATCGAACAATCAACTTCATAAGATTGATGGAACAAATACTAAGAATGGAATTCCATTCTTCAACAAAGTCCATGGAAAAAACTGTTGTTGGCTTTGGGGATTTTTTCACAGAAGGAGATAGAATATATCCAGGTAGAACAGCCTGTAATGTCTGTAATATATGGTTTACCGAAGATACATAAAAGTACCATCAAACCGCCCATGCGTCCGATAGTTTCGGGCATTGGGTGTCTGTTTGAGAAATTGAGTCAGTGGGTTGATTCGGTGTTACAGCCATTAGTTAACACCACTCCAGGTTTTCTTTTGGATACCAGGGATGTTCTAACCAATATGGATAAAATTGTATGGGCTGAGAATATGATGTGGATTGGTTGTGATGTAGTATCTCTGTACACTAGCATCCCGCACTCAGTTGCATCCATGGCGCTTAATTTTCATTTTCACAACCGTAGTGAGCAATCTCAAGATTTCATAGATTTTTTAATCTGTGTTGTTGAGTTTCTTATGACTCACAATTTTTTCAAATTTGATGGCCAGGTTTATCTCCAGTTACAGGGTGTGTCAATGGGGGCGAAATTTTCGCCCTCATTGGCTAATCTCACGGTTTCTTGGTGGGAATCTGTGTATCTTTATACTGAAAATAATCCTTTCTTGGACAGTATACTCTGGTACGGCAGGTATATCGATGACCTCCTATTTATTTGGAGGGGTGGTATGCCTGCCGTACCGGGGTTCATTGATTATCTCAACAACAATCCCTTTAATTTGGAGTTCACTGGTTGTGCAGAGGCATCCAGAATTAATTTCCTGGATTTGACTTTAGAGGGCTTATCTGGCCATAAAATATCTAGTAAAACTTTCAGAAAACCTACTTCGGGGAACACCATTCTACACTACAGGAGTTTTCATACCAAAAATACCCGCAGATCGATACCAATTGGCGAAATGTGCAGAGCCAAACGGAACTGCAGTTCCGAACTGGATTATCGTTTGGAGCAGAATAACATCTGTCAAAGATTAAAAAATAGGGGATATCCGAAATGGACCCTGAATAGAGCCATTCTTAAAACCCAGGCAAGAGATCGGGCTAAACTTATTTGTCCAGTAAAAGAACCTTTGAGGGAATTTTCCCCTGGGGACAATAAGCCCACTTTAGTCACGGATTGTACCCACCAATTTCCCATTATCAAAAGAATTTTTCTTAAAAATCTGGCTGTCCTCAACCAGGATCCAATTTTACAAACCATATTATACGAAGGCTGTAGAGTTGTAACCAGGAAACCTAAAACATTGGGAAATCTATTATCTCCAAACTATATTGCTACTGGCACTACTGGCGCCTCTGGATGCACCTGGCTGCGGGATGCGGGTTTCTACAAGTGCGGTGCTAAACAATGTAGGACCTGTACTTTTGCTATCAAAACTAAGGAATTTTACAACAGTGAGAAAACTAGAAAATATATGGTAAAACATTTTATAAATTGTAATTCCCACTGTGTGGTTTATCTTGCCACTTGTACCATCTGCCAGTTGTATTACATAGGCAGCACAATGCGCAAATTAAAAACTAGATTTCTAGAGCACTTGAATGATATTTCAAGTTTGGCTCTCAGAAACAGATCTAGTCTCTCACAACACTTCAGGGATATCCACCAGGGCAATTATGTTGGTTTACAAATTATGGGCATAGATAAGGTTTACAAACCGATAAGAGGAGGTGATCTTGAAAGTATGTTACGTGATCGTGAAGCTTTCTGGATCACGACACTTAACACAATGCATCCCAAGGGTCTCAATCACAGAAGAGAGGTTATGTTTCATTATTGAAAGATTTTGGTTTATATGTCATAATTTTCTCTTCTATGTATATTTTTTCAACTATTGATATATACAATCTTGTTGTTGCCTTACGTGTATACTTGCCTGTGTCCCGCCCGGCTTCCATTTAGTAGGTTCCATGTTATTCTGTTATATATGTATTACCAACTTCGGGTGCTGACTCTGCACCCTGTTGGTTTCTACATTGTATCGCTGGTCTTTGTTGTGCTGGCATTTATCGTTTTAGGTAGTTACTGCGCATGCGTTATTCAGGGCTCTCTGCCGGCCTTTTGACTACTATGTCGTTTTGTATTATATCACTCTCGGACGCAATTTCTGCCCTTAAGTTATCATGCATGGTTAGTTATTATTGCCGTGCTTTTAGCGGAGCAGGGCGCTTTCTGCGCATGCTCAGGCAGCTATGGCTGGCATTTGGTTACCTTGGTTACTATGTCTCTTTTGCGCAGGCTCCTGACGTACTTCCGGGTTACGATCTTTTCCCGGATGTTATCATGGCGTGGTTACCGGGCGGCACACAGGTAAGTTAAGTCTTTGTAATTAACTGTTTTATATATATAGGATGTTCTTAATATGTGTGGTATTATGAGTAAGGGCATGTAACTGCCCGAAACGCGTCAATCGCTTGGCATCATCTTTTCATAGGGGAGGTGCCATTTTTTGGATCTGTACATTTTATGGAATTTTTCAATAAATTTTGACTGATTTTAGCGGATCAGTGTCCCGACACGCCTCATCATTCCTCTTTTATATTGGACTGCTTCTACCGCTTGCTCCAGGCGGGATGACGGCGAGGACATTCCGGACACCGGCACTGTTTGGGTGAGCTAACTTGTGCACATTGCTGTTTTGACATTACATCCACCCTTTCTTGAAACCCTCACCTGTTCCTGCTGTGACCAGCTCCTCAGGCGGCTATTCCACAGATTCACAGTTCTTACAGTGAAGAATGCTTTTCTCCTCTGGAGATTGAATCCTTTTTTCTCTAGCTGAAGGGAATGTCCGCTTGTCATTTGAGGGGGCTTTACATGAAATAATTTTTCCCCATACTTTTTGTAGGGACCATTTATATACTTAAAAGATATACGAAGGCTTTAGCCACTCACCCCCTCGTCCGCAGCCGTGTCATAGCTTCAAATGAAGATTTAAAGGGGTTGTCT
Organism: Phyllomedusa bahiana; assembly: GCA_025379985.1. Taxonomy (NCBI): domain Eukaryota; kingdom Metazoa; phylum Chordata; class Amphibia; order Anura; family Hylidae; genus Phyllomedusa; species Phyllomedusa bahiana. The sequence continues at coordinate 9,279 of JAODAL010009585.1, read as the reverse complement.
CGCTACAATGATTGAGTTTTAATTAAAAGATCTTTAAAAAGCAAGCAGCTATGCAATATATGTCCATTACAAATGTCCTACTGATTTTTAGTTATCCCTGGTAGTAGGAGTGCATCAGCTCCTCAGATCACTATAGCCACCAACCTGTTGATTTTTCTCTCACTGGCTGCCAGTGCTGGTGAAGTCAGCAGCTTCTCAATGCAGGTTGGAGCACAGAGCCCCTCCTGCACAGTACGAGGCCACTTGTGATGCTTCTGTAGGGAAGGGAGGGGGAGAGCTCTACTCCAGGCTTCTGTGTCTGTGTAGCTGTGCTGCCTGGATTAACCCTGTGTGTGCCTGCTCCCTCCTGCTCTCGACACAGAGTGAGGAGAGCAGAGGTGAGGCTGATCTGTGGTCAGTACGATGTGACAGCAGTGACGTGTGTTACTATAATCACCATGTGTCTGCGGAGCTTTGACTATACTAATAGAACAGATCAGGGGGGCATGTGAACGGTTCATCTGCCTCCCTGCTCTGCTGTATTAGGGACACATCGTGATTATGGTAACACACTTCACAGCTGCCCTGTGTCTGTTCTGATGGGAGGACAGCACAGAAGAGTGTGTGTTGTTGCTTGAGATCTCCATGGAGATTTGTAGGAACACTTACATTCCCCCTGCTCTGCTTTATTAGCATACAAAGCTCCACAGACTTCTCTGCACAGTGCAGCTGATAAGCCGTAAGCAGCAGATCTAGGCAGGCACACACAGGGTTATCCCTGGCAGCAAACCCCCTCGCCCTCCCCCTGCTGTAAAGAATTTACTGCAGTCGGAGGAGGAGAGCCATCTGTGTTCTGTCTGCTACTCTGGATTTCCATGACCTAGGACGGGCACAGTAAGGTTTATTACTTCTTTCATCCACTGTAGTTAGTGGATGAGGTACAACTTTCAGCAGGAGGCATGGGGCAGTAAACTCTCAAGTAGTTTTAATAGAACACGATCCCAATGCTAAGTCTGAATGACTGAGAGTTAGAATCGGCAGCAAGCACCAGGATGATGACGTAGGTTGTGGGGAAGGGGGAGGAGAAGAGGCAGAAAAGAAGCACGCCCCTGAATTCAAAAATCCTATGGTGCCAGACACACTGAGGTAGGCTGAAAACCTATAGTGAGACAACCCCTTTAAGTCTGGTGCCTTCACAGGTGGTTACGGATAGCTCGCACAGAGAGCTGCCAGTCCCGGCTCCAAACATGTATAATACACCCACAAACACTTTTGTAATTCTAAATTACAAATGCTTACAGGACAGTGCAAATGTAGCGTTCATGCACGCTACATTTGCACTGTCCTGTAAGCATTTGGAATAAAGAGTCGTGGATTGGATGCTCGCTGGATTTCCCATGTTTGTGGGTGTATTATACACATTTATATACTTATTTATACCATATAAATTAATCATGTTCCCCCCCCTGGAGCCGGCTTTTCTCAAGACTAAATAAGTTCAAATCTTCTAACCTTTCCTCTGTTCCCCTTTATGGTCCCATTGCAGTATCCATAGGGGCATCTTTCTTACCAGTATCCTGATGGATCCTAACAAAGTATAGCAATACGCCCTGTGCATACACCCTTATTTGTACAAGGTAGCAGAACATTGACTACTGGGGTCAGAGACCTGGCTGTGGGCAGTCATTGCAGTGTAATCATTCATGTATACTTACAGGGGTGGTCAACGTTTATTGTTTTTATTCATGATGTACATGATCAGAAATCCTATAATTTTCTAATATACATGTATTAAAAATTCTGTTCATTTACCTGTTTGATACCAGATCAGTAGGCCCGCACATAGAAATAGAAATACTCACACATTCCTGCTATAGCAATGGCTCCCACGGACTAAACATGCCGTCAGTATCCCGTGGCAGGGTCACATGACGTACTTTAGGGGAACTGAATAAGAATAAAGGTTATTCCAGCAACTTCACTGTTTGTAGTTACTTGTGTAACTGCTGTGTTTCTGGGTGATGTCATGTTGCTAATAAAAATTAACTGTAAAAAAAAATATATATATATATATAGGACACTGGACAAGACGTCGCATATTGATCTTTCCGACACTGACAGACATACACTACTCCCTGATCCATGAGTTGCCCAATAGATTTAGGGGATCAGTTTGAATTGGGATTTAAACCGTCCCCGTCATCCTGCTGTTCACATTGTGACATTATGAGACCAAGACAACACCTTACAATTGATCACCAGTTCCTCCCCAATGTGAGGCTTCAAGTAGGATGCTCTTAGACGGAAGTGGCCACTGAGCTTAGAGTGTCATCAGCAGGGTGTATCAGAGATAGAGAGACTGTAGGAGTCACAGAAAGGCAAAGAAGTGGACGTTCTTTGTCTCCATCACGCACTGATGAGCGCTTCATTGTAATCAATGCCATGAGGAGCCAGATGATGAATGCCGCACAATTCCAGGCATGTGTAAGGGAGGTGAGAGGCAACAAATGTCACATCAGACCATTCATAACCATTGACATCGTTGTGCGCTGCGTTCTAGATGACCGGCAAGGGGACCTGACCTGCCTGATGCAAAGCGCTCTCCCTGACGTCTCCAGTAGGGATGAGCGATTATAATCGACAAAGTTGAAATCGGCACGGTTTTTAGGTTGATCGGAAATTTCCGATCACGCAATATTTTAGGTGACAATCTGCACATAATCTATTACTATCGCGCCATTTTCGACGCTTCCTGTCATTTTGGCGGCCAGCAAATCAGCTTAGAGCAGTGGTTCTCAACCTTTCTAATGCCGTGACCCCGCAATATGGTTCCTCATGTTGCGGTGACCCCAAACCAAAAAATAATTTTGATGGCTACTTCAAAACTGTAATTTTCTCTGAGAGGTACCTCTACATGTCACATACATATAAAGGTACCACGCAGAGCCGTTACATAGATATAACCTTGTCCGGGGGGGGGGGGGGTGAGGAAGGGGGAGGCTGTGATTGGCACATGAGGGGTCACTTATGTAACTCCTCATGTGCCAATCACAGCCTCCCCTGTGTATATCATGTGATGGCTGTGTGTGGTACAAGTAACAGGTTAATAACATATTACTTGTACCACATACAGACATTACATGATGCAATGGATGTGTGTGTGTGTTTTACACTAAATTACCTTGCAGCCAGGAACAGCCCTGCCGTACAGTATCGGCGTTCTCCCTGCACCGAGTACGGCAAGGCTGTTCCTGATGCTTGGATACATAGTGTGAGCACGTGATGCACGCACCGCCCACAAGGACAGGCGGGACGTAAGTCCGTGCTCGCCGCAGCGCCGCTCACAGGAGCGGCTCACTGAGTCACCAATGCGGCGAGTAACGGCGCCCACTGCTCCCCCTCCCCTCAGTAATTCAAGCGGCGGCGCCGCTGCGCCTCCTCCCGCAGCGCTTCATAGTGGGCGCCCAAAAGCGCTCCTCCGCAACCCCAGCACCCATCCCCCTGCCACGGCGCCCCCCGCAGCTTTCCCGGGCCGGCGACCCCTGTTTTTTTGGGCCCGTTCGACCCCCGCCGGGGTCCGACCCCCGGTTGAAACCCTGGCTTAGAGCATAAGCGGGTGTGCGACGTCATACTTAATGTGATGGTTTCTTTGGGCTGGAAAAATCACAGACCCTTTTTTGCATAGACACTTTTTCCTTTTCAGAAATCAGGTTTCGTGTCTCACAAGCAGGACGTGTGCTAGATCTCCTAAAACCCGCTCGGCTCAGAGACAGTTCTCTTTATTTAACAGACAACATTTTTTTCTGTGAATATTAGAATATAGGTAGATTGAGAATTTCACTCTTATTAGACAGAGACTTTTAAAGAGAAACAGCGCTGTAACTGGGGGGGGTTTAGGGGGGGGGGGAGCGGGCGAACGCAGGTACTTTTTGAAAGAGGGTATTTGTCAGCCTGGGCTCTGTTTTAAAAAACCCATTAAAATGGCTTTTTTTTTTTTTTTAAAACCTCTTTTTGCCTGCATACCTCACCCCGAGGTGAAATATACCTTTTTTATTTGTGCAGCCCAGTTTTGTTCAAAGCCCACCTTGTAATTTATTTTTTGGGTTTAACAGAAATTTTCTAGTAACTGCAGGTGTATTTCATAGGGCAAAACCCCCCTTTTCTTAGCGAAAATTTTTTTAAAAATAGCTGTTTGCACTTTGGTACCCCCAGTTTTTTTCAAATAGCCCCTGTACTTAAATTTGGATACAGAAATGTGTATTTTACTGTTGGTGTATTTCTTTGGTGCAAAAACCACCGTTTGTTAATCCAATAATTTTTAAAAATAGCTGTATTGCACACGGTGGGGGGCCCTATTTTTTTTTCAAATAGCCACGTGAAACGACAATTTTGATAAAAATTTTCTAGTAACTGTTCTCTTTGCCTTTGCTCAAAAAAAACAATTTTTCACCGGTAACTTCCTGAAAGTTTTTTTTGGCCGGTGATCTCTTTTTTGGGCGAGTAGGCATTTGTATGAATTTGTTTAAAACATCAATTCCTATCCTACGGGGCAGTTGAAAATCCCGGGGGACGAAGAAGAACACTTTTTGATTTTGTCTTGGGGTTCTTCCCCCCAGACCGCTTTTCACAGGTTTTTTTCGCTGAAATAATTCGTTTCAATCCATTGGCGTGAAATTTAAGGGGGGATTTAAAAAATAGCTGTGATTCCGTCTTTCAATAAGAAACTGCAAAAACTTTTCCATACCTTTAATTTTTTTATCTTTCGAAATGGGCAAATGCAGGTGTAAGCGAGCAAAGAGGGGTGTAGGAAAAAGGAGTAGAGGTACGAAAAGAATGGCCCCTTTCCCCAGTGCGGGGGCGACAACAACGAAAAGCCAGGGTCGCATTCAGGACCGTCAGGCCTTTTCACGCGGGGTTTTCAGGGCCCTTGAATTCTCGGAACAACAGGCGCCAATCTTTCCTTCAGGGGTTAATGCAACCTGCATCCGCATCCTCCCCTCGTCCTCCCATCACTCCACAAATTGGGTCCATCACATCCGTCCAAAATGAAGCACCCAATGTCAACTCGTACCCACCAACTTTGGATAACCTTTTTTTTCTAAAGACCTCTTTGATGAAAAAAATGCGGTTGGGGTCAGAAGGAAATTTCAAAAGCTAAAGGGGGCCAAAGAGGATTTTGGCCCTGACTGACCCCAATCGCTGATTCCACAAGGAGGAGAAGGAAGCCGGTCAAGGGAAAAAATCCCGGGGCGTGGGCAACGCCTTGCAGTCCTGTTGCTTTACCCACAGCCCAGGATGCAAAGTCAGGACAGTATCCCCCTGGGTTGAATGATAAGACGACATTGTGGATCCAACGTGGTCTTTTCAGCAGAATTTGCTTGCGACCCGCTTCATCAGGGACAGAAGGAAACATGGGGGTAGGTCATTAGGGGGTCCCGCCTCAAAAAGGGAGGGGGGGTCGAAACAAGTCCCTGATATGTTTCCGCCACCACGGCAGCAAAACCCCCCCCCTCGTTTATCGCCGTCAAAAAGGTCCAGGACTTTTCAAGCCGGGGCCTTTTTCGACAAGCCTCTGATTCCCCAGCGATGTCAATGCCCCCTTTTCCGTAAACCATAAGAAGGCTAAAACCCTTTAGGTGTTAACCACCACCAACATGTCTAGTCAAAAATAAACGAATGCAGAGTTAAATGGGGGGAACACTTGCCAAAAAAAAAGGCCAACCGACCCCGGCCCTCCAACCATGCACCCCTCTGGCTCCGCCTCCCCTCCTCCACCACCAAGCGTTCCTCACTGCCCAGTCTCTTTAGAGTCATGATCGGGGTCACCCCGCTTCAGCCTCCACCGTCGCCCGAGTCCACCAGCACCCCCAGAGACCCCTCCCACCCCCTTTTCCTTCCCCCTTTACACCTGCACGCCGAAAGCGGGCCATCAGCAGCCAGCCTTTTCTTCCAGGTTTTGGAGCAAAAGAAACACTTTAAAAACCCCAAAACCATCCCAAAGCCAAAAGTCTGAATGTCGGCATTGCCAGGCTTTTTCCTTGGAAAGTTGCCTTTTTCCCTCTGGGGGACACGATGGGGTTCCGCCCGTCATGGGGCCCTTGCCGCCCCCAATACCAATGCCGATCAGGGTTTCTTTGCCAAAAACCGCCCTCCCCTGGCCAGCCCCCGTGCACTAAAATTTCAAGTGCGTTTTTCTGCATCTGTGTCCCGGAAAAGTCCTCTGGCCCCCGACACGGACTAGTAAGCCCCAAGGCCCCCTATATCTCGTGACAGCTCACTGGGTGAGCTGGGGGATGTCCTGGTGGGACGGTGGGCCCAGCTCGGGCACCCTCAAAACCGCAGGAAAGGTGCAGGGTTTCTTTCCCCCAAGGTCCTTGGTGGGATCACGGCCCAAGAAACCAGGGCCGTGTTAAAAATTTAAACTGCCTTGGAGACCGTCCACACCCCCAAATCGGGAAATTTGGGGGCGGCTCTAAGGGAACGAGACCGAGCGCGGGTGGGGGCCAAAACCTTGTGCCAGGAAAGTGGGTGCGTAACGGGCAAAACTGCTGGCCCCCTTAAAATCGGTACTGAGACACCCTTTCCTGGCACATTTCATGAACCTTTTCGCCAGAAATTTCTAAAGCGCTACCGGGCTGGACGCCGCGAAGAAAGGGCCCGGGGCTGAAATTCGCACTTCCGCCGTCGCACCCTGCTTCTCCCGCCTGGCTGCGTTTCGCGTCACTCGGCCTCCCCTCCCAAACCCCTCATTGTTACTGGCAAAAACGCTGGAATTCCCCCCTCCACATGCTGCAGCGATTGTGGGACAGCCAATGCCATTTCGCAGTACGAAGTGACAAGGCCTGACAAGCAGCGGTACGGCCTCGGGGGGGTTTCCACCGAGATGGAGGCAGGTGAAAGACTCTGCACCATCCTTGCCGTTTTTTAAAAGCCACCAAAATGGTCATGCGGGCATTTTCCCTTGCAGCATGAGCATTGTGGTGATCTTTGTCTGGAACGACGTTTGGACACCTGAAACAACGGCCCCCCCCCGGGAAAAGGGAGAAAGACACAGATGCACACGGGGCCTTTCTCCCGTCAAATCCACAAGGCCCGCACGGTCTTTATTAGGGGGTGGCGGGTCCAGAGCTGTGCAAGGTGGGGGCATCACTCTCAGGGTGCTCATCCAGCAAGTCAGGGGTGTTTTGAAGCTGTGCCGGGGGCACGGAGGGGGAGGGGGGGAGGAGGTTTCCTAGACACCGATGTTTACCGACGTCCTCCTTGGGAAAAAGGTTGGCGCGAATTTAGGCGGAGGAGGAAGATGAGGGAAACATTTTAGCCCCTCGACCCAAGGGGGTTGGGGAAAACAAGGGTCCAATCTCACATGATGCTTGGAGCTCCATTTCCTCCAACAGGATCCTCGCATTAAAAGGCCATCAAACGAACAACAGTTTTTTGGGTGGCCACCCTCCTGGATCCCCGGTACAAAACAAACCAGCAATTTCCTTCCCCCACCCAAATAAGAGAAAAATCAGGAAATTTGGGGACCTTGCGATGGATCAACTGAGACTCTTTGCATCGCTTCACGTCCCAAATATCACGGTGGGAAAAACGTCGCAACTGACGCATTTTCGTGCCAAGTAGCCGCAGCTGCGCAGCACAAAGGGGGCAGAAGCCTAATGGTGACCTCTGGGAACCTTATTTACCACCTCACCAACGCATGTAATGCAGGGCACACATCCAACACAAGAGACAAACTTAAGATCATGGGGCAAAAAACTATCTTTGTCTCAACACCGAGTTTTTTTTATGTGTTCCGGACCCAATAACTTTTTGGGGTTTCCAAAAAGGACGAATGGCCCAGCTCCTCGTCACCCTAGAGGGGTTGTCCTGCCCAGCACCGCTCATATCTGAGCAGACATCACACAGCTAGGATCATTACAGCAAACGCATCCGGGTTTCCCATAATTTTATTTTTTGACTTTCAAACAAGATAATCAGCATGGATCCTGATGTTTTGGCCCCAATTCCGAGGTCACCGATTATTGCCAGCTACTTCCATTCCTCTTCCAAAAGAAATGGTCCTCTTGAAAACTTTTTTTTTAAAATGATCATTTCTTACTGCAATTTTATTCTCTTTTCCCAACAGTTAATTTGCTGTTTTGCGGTGGGGGAGACTGTAAAGACAGCAAGGTTTCATGTCAAAACCTATTCCATTTACTCACTTCATCTTTAGAATTTTTCCAAAATTGTCAGGGGTTTTTGGGGTCATGTGCTGTGAGATACAGCTATAATCATGGTCCTTGGAACAGAAATGGGCTTCTAAGTGTCTTTTCTCCTCACAATTTTTAACAGTGGCTGAAAGTCATTTTTATAATTTTTTTGGATCATGCGCTGAAATGCAGCAATACTACAGGTCCTATTATAAACAATGTGGTTTCTAACAGACATTTGTCTTCACAATTGCAAGAGTGGCCAAGGGTGATGTTTTGAAATTTATGGGGCATGGTCGTCAAAAACGGGAAAGGGAGGACACTGTTAATGGGGGACATATTGCAAAATACTTGTTTTTGCAAGATCTTTTAAAAAGCTGCAATCCCGGGAGGAGGGGTTTTTCAGAACAGGAGTATGGGGCCGGGCAAGAACAAGTACAGAGACCATTTCCTCCAGCACGTTGAGAAAATGAAAAAAGAAACCAAGATAAAAAGGGACCTGGTGGGAAAAGGCGTTTTCCCCCCTTTTTGCCAAATGAAGCCAATTTGGGCCCAATCAAAGGGGGGGCAAGCGCTACCCAGGGCTTGCTGGGGACTGAGGGGAAAGGGTGGGGGTCTTACCTCACACTTCCGCTTTCCCCCCACTCGCTTTTAGCACGGCTGTTTTTTTTGCAGCGTCATAAGGGCATGTGGTTCAAAGACTTTCCCTTTTTTCCCGCACTTTTAAAACTGTGGTCAGACAGGTTTATTTTTCATACTGCGGCCAGACCGGGAATAGTCAATGGGCCATTCAACTAAAATGGTGGTTAAAGACTCCTTTTCCGACCTTTTAATTGGGGGTCAAAGAGGTTTGAGGGTCTGCTGCTTCCAGGAAAAGGATAGAAAAATGTGCATTTCAACTAAAATTGGTGGTACAAGTAAAATTTTTTGCAGGTTTAAAGGTCATGCTGTGGTACAAGACAGGGGTATTTAATAGCTGTCAGGTTTTTTTTTTTGTGACTCTTTTTGCCTAATTGTCTTGCCTAAGATGTAGCCGTATCCATTTACTGTTTTGGATGTTAATTCCACTTTTCCAGCCCTGTTTGGGGGGGGGGGGGGGGGGGGGGGG